>QYTT01070477.1:0-13435 GCA_006980735.1 Dasypogon diadema
TTTTAATTTAATCAAGGCCAAAAAAATTATTTTGCGATATCTGCTGCCACCTTGAATAGAAAATTTCTACCTCTAAATGCATTCTGTTAATACCAATTTAAAAGTGTTAAAAGATGTCCAAACGTGGTGACATAGAGGCATTTCTTCAAAGATCCATTTCGGTTACATTAAAGCAGCAGCTCAAATATTTGCCATCTTAGATGTTGTAATAAACATTTCAAAATACTAATGACATATTTAAAAAGAGGAGCTGGAATATGCTTATAAAGTATTTCGGTCAAATAAGACTATTTGCTTCCACCAAATAAATTAACCTAAAAAAATTCAAGTCTATGTCGATAATAGGCACAAATCACATCAGCTCATGGTTGATGAATCGAATGACCGAGAGAAATTTGTACATGCTTCCAGGGTGTAACCAAAAAGTGTAATTCCATAAATTGGCACATCCAGAAATAAGGTCAACGAATCAAATACAATTTGGCCTTTGCTGCATTTTGTTGTGTATCTAAAAAAAAGTCACACATACTAATAAGAGAAAGTTTCGCCTTTTTCCAGACAAATAAAACGTGCTAGTGTTTCAGGTTGCACATCACTTCCAGCGCTGAAATCAAACGGCCCGGAATTTCGCTTATTCAAATGACATAACTGATATTGATGTCGATCTGAAAAGGTTTCACCTGCACCTCACTCCGAAACGTAACTTCATGCTTTCAGTGTGATGTAATCTGTTAATAAGAAAATCACAGACGTAAAATACCAAATTATACCTGGTGAAAACTGACCAGTTATCAACGCACCACCATGTACAAAACCAGTTATCTATCAGCTGGGTGCAGCTTTACTATTATGCTGATGTTGAGCAGCTAGACGCGATCTTGGAATTGAACTGATCTTAGAAAAACTAATTGTCACCTTGACTTGGAGCACCTGTGCGATTTTCAAATTATTCATTACCTGGCTTCGTGTCTTGGCCAGCCGGCTTCTAGTAGATCACCACCACTTTATCTTGCCGGCGCGAATCTTATTCAATTACATGAAGTTGAAGGTAATTCAATTAGAATGCTACAGATCGACTTGGTTGAATGGAATTCTGCAAAGTTGCAGACCGAGATTTTAAACAACGACAGGTTATGGATTTCGATCAGTATCACAAATTCGTGGGATATTTTGAGATAACAATAGGATAAATGACAGAAAGTGACTTGGGGTGGGTCAAGGTGAGGCAACACCTAATTCCAAACTAATCAGCAACTAAAATGGAACACTGAGAACAACTCACTACTGACTTAAACGACCAGGTGTAGGCTATGTCATTTGTGTTTTGATACGGAATACGTTGCAATGACCCAGGTTTCGTAATATCGAAAAAAAGATGGATAATACGATAAATATTATTTTTTAGCTTCCAACAATCGGAAAAGTGGGCCAATTTTCTGTCATTACTTAACACTTCCTGCTCTGCAAGGCCTTGCGAAGATGTCTTGAGTGATTGCTCTGCGCACTTGCAATACCCGACCAGTAATTAAGACATTTTTAAAACTTTCTTCCACTTAACCAAATTACAAAGACCGAAACTTAAGACATCTGGGGTAATTTTTCCATACTTACGGCTCATTTCAGTCCATTTAAAAGCAGTTGTCGGGGCTTCGGCTTACAAGCCATTCACCGGGCTTAGAAAAGAAAACGAAAGTGACTAATCTTTTTCTTTTCGCTCCAGAGTTGTGAGGAACCGAAAAGTTAAGTTCGGCGAGATAACAATTTGCATGTCATCCAAAGCAAGGACAATTGGCTCGTTCTGAAATTCTGCTATGAAAATGGTTCGGGTCAATAGACGGCAAATGTACATTAATGAAACGGTTACGTTTGTAAGGCGGAAATAATTGATGGATAATCGCCTTTCCGATTTGTTACGTTCATTTTCTCAGTGTAAAACATGAATTTTCATTATCTCAGGTAAATTTGGTTGAAAAGACGGCTGTGTCGATTTTAATGTGAAGCGGTAGGATTACCGCATCAGATTGAATCTACAGTCGGAAGTGTACGATGAATTAATTTTGCTTGTAAATCGTTATAGATTATTATCGATTTTATTAAAAAAGTTATATACCGAGTCGGGGCGCTAACGAAACTAATCGTAGTCCTCTTTCCTCTACAAACAGGTGAATGAATATGAGAAGGATACAAAATTGGTGAAATTTATAAGATTTACACATATAACGTAAATTATAATTTTAATCCCATTATTAGTAGTAGTATTAGAAATTACCTACCCAAAACGAATAAATTTGAATTGACAATGAGAAAGATTAAATATGTTGGAGACGTGACCGGAATTTAGATACAAGAATTTTAGGTGAGGTAAAAATTAAAAATTAATAATTAACCTCAAATTAAGAGCGCATTTATATTACCTTCGGTGTTTTTTTGGAAAAATTAGTAATAGCAGAAGGAAATGTCTAGAATGTAATATCAAGTGATGGTAAATGTTACAGTATATATTTTAACTATTCTACAAATTGGCATGAAAAAACCCAACATATGGGACTTTGTTAAAATTGAAAATATTTACACTGAAATTGTTTACAGATAAAAACTTGAAAATAGTTTTTGAACAGAATCAGAAAATATGAAAAAAATTGGACGAAACCAAATCGTCGCAAAATTATAAAATATTTTGCGTTTCGAAAGTAACCGCAGTATTTCTATTTTGAAATATGAATGATGCGGATATAAAAGACTCAAAATTGTGCAAGAATATATTTCAAAAAAAAGGTTGAATTTTCATCTCTTTTTTTTTAATGGGAATTTCGTATTTGATTTGTACATTACACATTTAAACGCCTGCAAAATTAACAGATATATGAAAGTAGTCCAGCAGCCCAGAAAAAGTTTAAATCTGTCCTCTTTTCAAGGTATTGCCTACGATCAGGGAGCAAACCTATGATGCACACAGCACCAGTTTAGGCGGACGGAAATTTTTAGGGAAAAGGAGATTGCGAAATTTTAACCGCACAAGTTATTGCAAGTAAGATGATGATGATGATGAATTCATGACATTTTTTTTTTTCTATTTTTTTTATAACGATTTTTTAAAATTGTCATTGCCAACAAAGGGAAGCGCATGCTGTTATGTTTTATTCGAAAAAAAAACACAAACTTCAAAGTAACCTCCTCGAAAAGAAAACATTGTTATTTTGTGTAATGTGGACCCATTTCTGATAAGATATATCGCTGATAGATTTAAAATTTTAGCCGCTTGCTATGAAATTGTGAGGAAATCCATAGTTAAGGTAGATTTTCCAAGATTTCAGACTTAGGCTATCCTCAGTGCAGTCAAAGCAATTTTATAATGTTCGCCTATCTACCAGTTTAATCGTCGCTCTTCCTTTTTAAAACCACCATTACTTTGGGTACGGTCTAAGATGTCTACCCATGACATACAGCAATGCCTTGTATATTACACTTAGCAAGAAAACTCCTCAATAATTGCCACTTTCGTTTGTTATTATAAATTGTAGCAGAGTCCTCCAAAATCAACATCCTCTTTCCAGCCGCCAAGAGTTAGCGTGTATAAAGCGTCGAAGAGGGTTTAGTTTACCAGAGATGCTGGTGAATTTTGCAGCTTTTATATTTTTAGGCTTTTTGTGCAGAACTTGTAGAGGCGAAAAATAAACAAAAATATCTAGTGAAGGTTTATCACTTTTATTGATCGGACGATTTCTTCTAACGTTAAGGCTGCCACAGCTTCCTCGAGGCGATTTTTAAAAGTTGCATTGTTACCCGTTGTGAGGCGTCACAATAAATCCAATTTTTCTTTCAATTGTACGGCAGTTGCTTTTTCCAGAAATCTCACAACAAACTTGAATTCGTTTTATGTGCGATAATTTATTTCAGGCATTGGAGAATGAAGTGGTAACTATTAAATTGTGCTTACTACTCACTGCGGATATCTTGAATAAAGAGCTCCTCCTTCTCATTCTAAACTTTATTCAACGTCGGGCGAAACCGTATTTTCAGAGTTTCTACGATCTCAGATAAACATTTGCTGCCCTTTTTTGACTCTAATCTTCCAATTTTTTCATCGGTTCCTTTTAAATATCTCACTTTTTATTGTAGGAATTACGTAGTACTGCATGGTGACTGGTGAATTCTTCAAAACTCTCGTCAGAGCAAAAGTTATGGCTTGGTTAATTAATTTCAGAGGGATTATTTGGGGCGCCCTAAAACCCACATGATCACGACCAAGATGGGTTTATTTTCATTCCTAAGTACCTTCCAGCATCGTTTTATGTGATTGGATTGTCATTCGTTCGTTCCCCTAATAAAGGGCTTACCAAGTTAGTAGATTCTCGCAACAAGCTCGCACCTATCAATCACATGTTCTGTGTTTTTGGGGTTCTAATGGCATAGCCTGCATTTATCTACTTCATCTCAGTGGAAATATCTAAAATCCTAAAATCTTTTAACAATAAACGAAATTTTCGTAGTTATCTGAAAAGTAGCAAAGGCCTCTGGCTTCCAGTGTACAGAGTTAAAAATAATTTTATCTATTCTTGCAGGCCTGTCTAAATTCAAATCAATTGAAATAACGAAAGACGTACCGTAATTTTATTCCCAAGAAAACTCATTATGTATGGCTCTCTATATGATGGGAAACATGAGTCAACAACTGGATCCTGTACGCTGACTACTCCGAAAGAAATCGGAGTTATGTTGGCCATGTCTCAGTAGAACGATAAAGAGGTATGGCTAAAGGGATTCGTGTGTGAACGAAAAGATTTAATGAGTAATTAATGTAATTAAAGTAATTCATGATAGTTAGTACTTATAAAATGAATTAAGCCGATGAAGAAAATAGTAAGGGGACTTAGCAAAGTATCACAAACGAAGCCTTCTTACTTCAGTATTCGGGGAAGGTTGTGGAGGGCTACTTGAAGCGCCTGGACAAGATCACGAGCCGTATGAAAAATATGCAAGCTGACTCAGTTTAAAGAATGAGAGTTACTAGAGTCTTAGCTGTTTTCAGATATACCACCCCATAATACCAACGCCTTAACATAGAATTTTATCTATAATTCATTGAAGGAAATCGCCTGCGTAATTCATTCAATAATTCAATAATTGACTGATCGTGCTGATCTGATACTAAATGCGATGCTTCGATATTTTTAAAACATTGGTATAAATTTTGCATCCTGATGCTTTTGATGGAGGAAATAAAAATAACATTTTGTACGGGTTAAAACTGGGTCATAGAGGACGGATTTAGCTCACAATATCAAAACTACTTTACTGGTAATGATACTACTAAGGAACACCCCACAGGGAGATGGTTTGAATAATTCTGTTCTGGAAACGGAAGTTTAAATAGTAAGCTTTACGATAAACCGCCTATACTTAATCCTATTAAAACTTTATTAGCTATTACAGAAGAATTTGAGATGTTTTACAAAACTATTAGCATTTACCTTTAGGCCATTGTGAAGATGAAAAACTAGGCAATTCTTCACAAACTGAACGATCAGCAAAGCCACTTTTGCATGGTGGTAATGCTGGAAGTGTGGTGAACCTGACCAACAGAATCCACATCCTGCCTATTAACATTCAGGTTTTACTCTAGACCACCGCCATCAAGAAGAAGAAGTTGTAGCCATATATTATAGATGGTACGATCACAGGACTTTATTAAATCAACAGGTTTATACCTCAGAGGTCCTTTTTTACCAACTTCATATTTTCTGAGAGGAGTTAATTGGAAGATTGAATTTATTATGCTGACGAAGGAATAAATTTGTTAAGGGGAAAACAGTATGATACATTGACACAACACAGTTTAGGCGAAGGAACTTTAAGGAAGTTCAATATCTGTCAGTAGAATTGCCTCAACTACTGGTACCAAAATAATTTGCCGTGCCCTGTGCAGGATTCGTACCCACGACCATAGAAGAGAAAATCTGCAAAGTTACACCTCAGTGCGCACGGTTATCGGCGTGGGTAAGAATAAATTTAATCCTTTCAAAATATAGAATAAATAAATTTTGAATTAATCTGCAACATTGGTTGTATTTTCCTCTAGCGTCTGTATTTTCACTTTCCGAGTATAAAAATCTCACTTTGCTCTACCCTATCTTGATTTCCTGCCAATTAATAGGACTTTCATGAGCTTGGCATATAGAGGTTGGCTGAGTGATGCATTCATTCAGAAGAAAATTTTAATTTCCTAAGAAAAAAAGGATTCACCTTTTGATGAGCTAACATACAAAAACAAATCTTCAGAAATACTTCCCCTCTGATTTCTATGTTCAGTAAAATCAATTTCATTTCTTCCATCAAGATGTAAAATACATTATTTATACTACCATTGTACTTAAGTATAAAAATGCAGATCACTCAGGAGTATAAAAAGTGAAATAATGTGAAATTTGTAAACGTTCCTATTCATGTACGTCACGGAGTTTCTCATTTGCACGAAATTTACGTAGATTTGTTAAAAATTAAATTTGAGCAACCAGACCTTTATTTTCCAAATTTGTATTTTTTTCTTCGAAAATCAAACCACATTAAATTACATTACTCACTTTTCATTGCCCAAATTTCACCTCTTCGCAGTCCATTAAAATAATCCACCATATCGCTGGAACATTTCTCACTGATCTCGCTATTGAAACTATCCCAGTGTGATGAAAGGCGTTCGATATTAAAAAAATCCAAAAATTCACTAATCTTCACTATATTACTAAAATTTGTCACTGACGCGTTCTCTTCGCTGTTCAGTTTTAAATTTAATAAATTCGTTTGGGCAAATTCGGCTATGACATCACTAACATTTTCCCTCTGGAGTCTTCTAGCCACTTCCATTTCACCATTGCTTATTTCGGCCAAGGCAAGGTTTACACTCAGGTTTAGACTCAGAAATCCCCAAAGGATTAAAAATTGCAAGATTTTCTCCATTGTTTACTCGTTTGTCGGTTATAAAATGTTGCAAAAAAAAAACAAAATCGCTAATAATCAATTTGAGAGGTTTATCTTCCACCGTTTCTAGAATTAACACGTTTTCACCCAGTGTCTACTCGTGGTCCACATGATTTATGTTTATCTTTGGATTACCGCACACAACTTGACACAATTTGCAGATCACACAAAAACACTGATCCAATTCTGCAATCACTTGGTAACGGTTTATTCGATATTATATAAAAATGTCTACCTCACGCTCCCATGCGCGGTAAAAGAACGGCGGAAATTATTTTTCATACCAGTGAAAAACTGCACCTCAGACTTCCTTCCTCCAACTTTTACTTTCTTTCGAGTTCTTTTTACTTTTGATTTTGTCTTTCGATTCACGGAACTCGATCGGTCGACTTGATGCACCCAGCTACCCAACTGTGGTTACCGCTGCGACGATACTTGACTTAACCTGGCGGCCAACGAAAGTGAACTAGGAAGCGAAATTTTTTCTTGGAATTATTATAACAACGGGCCAAAAATGAGAAGCGTTTAACCGTCTTTTGTAACTGTCCACCGCGAACGTTGTAGGTTTTATAACTGAGCTGCACGTTGACGACGTCTGAAAGTCTAGTGGACGATGGATGGTGGGCCCAAGAAATATTTTCGCATGCGCCAACTTCTTCAAGTTGGGGTTTCTAATTGCACAGCTGACAGCTTACTACCAGATCGGTGTGATCGTGATATTGGATACCTTGGTCCGCCCGGATCGTTGTGCAGTACACGAATTTTCTGGTGGTAGGGTGGAAATGCTGGGGTCGAGATTTTATCGTATCGAAGATTTTAACTGGTCCTAGCTCCAAAGAGGGGGCTTAAGTCTTTCTCAAAATTTCTTTAGGTTTAAATGGTTTGATTGCGTCCACAATGCGATTGTTGCCTGTACCTGTCTTCTTAAAGAGTTTTGTCCAACAAGAGATTCGTTGTTTTAAGTGGTTCGTTGGAGAAGTATACAAATCGCTTGTGATTCTGGACAAAACTTTTAAATTTCTCTTAAATCTCCCAAACAACAGAAAACAATATTGAGAAAAGGTGATACCTAACAAAATTAACCTCCAGTTGATGGGATATAACAAGACGCATTTGGGATTTTTTCGGAATATTTCTGTTCCAAAGTGTAGGACAGCTGCAGTAATGTCATTGTAACCCAAGAGCAGAATTTATAATTATATATTATAGTGGTCAGTTTTGCTTTACAGTTATTCGGCCTCCTAAAAACATAATGAGAGTTTATTTGTTTATTTAAATATCTTATTATTATAATAATTTTTTTTACATAGATGTGCACTCTGGAAGCACATAGCACAACAGATTCACCCTTCATAGCTGATACTTCATTGTAATAATTAATAATACGTTCCCTGCCAGTCTTTAGTCAGTGAAAATAACTCTCTCACCTAAGTTCAAATTACTCGTGATGTTCTCAAGTAAGAGAGATGTGCACTGAAAACGCTACATGCGGTGGAGAATGTGTTAACACACCAAGAACTTTCTCTTGATCGCCTAATATTCTAACCTTTAAATTTTATGATGGAGATTAGAGCATTTTCGTTTGAAACATAGACGGAGCGTTTCCGAACAAACGCATACAAGATATTGATACCGAAATTGCTTCAAATTACAACTCTCTCCCTTAAATTCAAAATATGGAAGGGAACTAAATTTTTCCCATTAAATATAAGGAAAAAAAGCGTAAAAAAGATGTATTGCTTTATATGTATATCTATCCTTTGCATCCTCAAAAATTTATTTAACATTTTCCGCGGAAGGCAATCCCACTAACCAGTAAGAAAGAATTTCGATTTTGTATAGGTGGTAAACAGGTTTTTATCCACTGTCCAAAAATTGTTTAAAATTTTAAATTTGACACTCCGTCCATTAAAACATCAGTAGTTTGTGGCATCGTAACTCCAGAACTCCAGCTCCGATTACAGTGCGGTTTTTTTATTCGAAAGCTGGTATTTTTTGGTTGGTTTTTAGCCATGGTTGATATAAATGGATTCAGCAGTTTCTAGGATATTCACTTCTAATTACAATTCGTATAGGGATTTTGGCCACTATTACAGCTAGAAACTTCAGGGTTGAGTTCGAATGTTCAGTATTGTAGGGCTGTTCTCACACCCGCAAACTCAGGCCTGATGATGACCAGGATTATTTCACTTTTTAAAGGTTTGCCTTTTTTTGTCGGGGGTTTTTCGAAATATTAATTTATTTTTTTTTTGTCTTGTATATATTCCATATATTCACCTTTTTTTAGAGAATTAAGCAGTATCTTTCTGAAAGAGATGTTCTCGAAGTCTACAGGCCTCATCAGATGTGCCTAAAGGCCCCAAGCAGCTGGAATCGACACTATGCAACTGCTTCGCATTCACATAGGCTGAGGCACGTCAGAGACGTTTCATTCTCTTCTAGACGTAGTCTGCATACATCGGTGGTTGCAATACCCATCCAATTAGGGTACTTTCTAAGCTTGCAATGTCTAGTCAGAACTCCTACAACAATTCTTATTTGATTCTTCGGCAATTTTAATAGTTTCAAAATTATTTTTTGGGAAAGATTATTGACAAATTTTTTGGTTTGTGTCAAGCCTGCTCCAATGCCCACCTCTGGTCCATCTGATTGTAGAGCCAGGTGTTAAGAACATGTTAAGCAGTTATATAGAAGATCCCGCAAAAAGGTTCTGGTTTAAAGAGGGGCATAGATGCACCCTTCTTGGCCAGTTCATTCACTTTTTCGATACCCTCAACGCCTGAGTGCCCCGGTATCCATTGTAGCGTCAGGGGGTTCCGTGCACCAAGTTTAAAAAGCACCTGAAGAAGAATCACACGAATATTCGAAATGTTGAACTTATTGAATGATTTCGAAATTTTTTTAATAGACTTTAATAATAATAGACGCATTCCTCAGAAATTACCACATCATATCATAAAGAGTAAAGGGGAAAATAATAACAACTTTAAAATGGATTTCCTTAGTTTTTAAGAAAACAGACTGACTGTTTTTCCCTTTCATATTTTTTTTTAGGACAGTATGACAGTCTGTAAATGTGAATATCAGTTGCGAATATGTCTAAATTCAACACTATTCATTATATACACTATTTTTCCCCAACATCCCTAGGGTATAACATAATTGATCTAAATCAATTATAGCTTCTTTTCTTGTTTATGACTTGTGTGCTTTTTGGTGATAAAATAACAAATTATACTACAATTTCCTTTTTATTTATTCATGCTGTAAATATTCTAATCATTTATCAATTCGTCCTTTAACGTCCTTTTTTCCTTTTTTCACTTCATTCCATCTTAATTGTACACACATTACCCATTTTGTCCCGCATAGTGTTATACAATTGCAATAATAGACAATTTTATATAGTGAAACTACTCAAATTGGATTTTGAATAATTTGGTGTACACCTAACTTGGTTCCGTGCTTTTACAAACGTAAGCTAAATGTTCCTTACTCGTTTTTTTAATTTTAAATATGGAACAATAATTTCAACATCGTTTCGTTTAAAAAAGGTGATAACATATCCCTGTAGATGGTAAACTTCCATACTTAGGATTTATTTTCAGTGCCACTAGGTCGGTCATCAATTGGAGATTGGGAATTATATGTGAAGGTTTCAAGCCTTTGTTTTGCATGTCGACTTCAATTTTAAACCCAAAATGGCGCAGTTATTTGGTGCAAATCGTGGGATGTAAATTCATTGAACTTGATGCACCGGAAAATCGTGTTTTTATGGTTCATCCCACATGAAAAGTGACATAGCACAATTTTGCTGACGGTCAAGGTTTCGTGACTGAAATATTCCCAGAGTTAAAATTTGATAGAGATGTTCCCTGGGTAGCATTGATGGCTGATGTTACCTTTACCTTGTCTTTTAAAGATGGACACCTTTCGGTTGCATAACTATAATCAAATAAGCTAGATCATCCCACGATAGCTCTTTATTACATTGCCTCGGAAGAAAGTTCACAGACAGCCATTTCTTTCCGCAGCCACCTTCCGCAAGAAAGTTTTCATAATTGTTTTTCTTTTTGGTTAGTATCAGAAACCTCAACATGTTACAGCATGGCTTGTGAGTTCCACAGCATTTTGAACGAGATGGCCTCTACCCGAAAAATCGTGATCTTCTACTAAAGAAAGTGAAATTAAAGTGAGCAACGCCAACATCTTGTACCAAGTTTGACCTCTTCATCTATCTGACTTCAGTCTGTCGGTGTAAGATAGATGAAGAATGAAGTGTTTGTCTTGCAGTGCTAATGGACGCTATGGATTATGCCAATACATAATATGCTGATTTTTTTCTTTCTTTGGCAAGCGCGCAAGCGCCTGAGCATGACACCGTGAACGAAAATCATTCCAGGAAGTTTGCCCAAGAAATTGGAGACTATCATGGGATACGACGCTTTAAATTAATTTCGTCAACTAACCGTGAAAAGGTAAGAAAACTGCTTAGGAATTACGTGATTTGATCTAATCGAAGCATAAAAAACGGTTTTAACTCACTTATTCTTTTCCCGATGATAAATTATTACAGATATTACTCAGTCATTTACGCGGTGGTCTTCAGTAAAGAGATATATGTGAAAGTGAGAAGTGGCTTTCCACGAGTGCCTTGAATTGCAACTCGTTTCTCCTATATCTTCTTCTTTTCTCTAAGACTTGCTTCCCTCGTTACCAATATTTTTTGTTATATCCATCTACGTACTGTTGTGTCACGAAAACAATTCTAAATTCAAGAGTGAGAAATTAATAAAATCGTTGTAATAATTGCGAGTTACACGCATTTCTTTCTAGAGCATTACATAAAATTTAATTTTTAATGGTATTATGGCAACGAAATATTACGCATTAAGTGCATAAAAAGGTAAAACTTACAAAAGCTGAGGCAATGATTGCACTGACATAACTTTTCCAAAACTGGTCGAAACTGAAAATGCAATAAGACCACTCGTACTCATTTTTAATGCGTTTTTAATGTCTACCACTCAGCAGAGCGGGATTTCCCAAAAAAATGAAAAATATTGGGTTATTTGTATCAGGAAGAGGCCAAGGAGTGAGTCTATATATATTTTGAAAGGTACAAAAGAAGTTTGAGTTATAAAACCGCTTTCATTGCGCAATTTAAAATGTTTACAATTGAATTTTAAGCAGTATTGACCTCTCCCGTTTTATATTACAGTTTATAAGAAATATAAACCAATATAGCTGAAGAAGAAAGTGTCAAGATATGTTCTATAAATGCAGATATTGATTGGCCTATTTACAGATTCTATCCAAGTCCTCTTTCACTCGCGTAAATCGATTAAAATAGATGTTAAACCGCTTATGAATAATATGAAAACTATTGGCCCCAAAATGGAACCTTGAAGTACGCCACTGTAAATTGGAAGAGGATCCGAGAACTTACGCCCGACAAAAACCCTCAGAAAAATTGAACTTGAAAATCATAATTAATTCAATTAAAAGTTCCAGTGCAATTCAATTATCATCAGAGATCTTGAGTAGGTCAGTTCTACAACAGTGTCCCGACTGAAGCAAAAATAATAACTCATTTTCAGTAATATACGTTCTTGTATTACCGACTCAAACACTTGTGAGTGAAAATGGACAGTGGAAATCGGACTATATTCAACTGGGTTAGAAAACTTTTTTGGAATAGGTAAAACTGTGGGAATTTTCCAGAATTTGGTTGCTAAGCGGTACGCTTAATGATGATAACATCTTTTTTATGTTATGATAAAGGGTCTTTCAATAACGACGCTCGATTTTTAAACGTAAATAGAACAAGTTGTGTGTGAGATATCTACTATTTTTTTTATTTGAAATAATATTTTATGGCATTAAGTATGGAATATAACGTCGCCTAAATGTCCGCCGCAGCTTTGTTTGGTGGCACGTATTCGGGAAGTCCAATTTTCGATGACTTTATCGCACAAATCTGACTGAATTTGCTGGATGGAATTCGTAATACAGACTTTGAGAGCATCAGTTGTTTGCGGTTTATTCGCATAGACCTGCGATTTAAGATAGCCTCAAAGGAAGAAGTCGAGGGGGGCCAGTTCACGTTGCCGCCACGCGAGATAACCATGCGTTGAAACCGCTCGTACAGAATATCCATCGTGGCATGCGCTAGGTGGCACGTAGCGCCGTCCTGTTTGAACCACATATCGTCGGTATCCATATCATCCAGTTTAGGCCACAAAAAGTTGCTTATCATCGATCTGTAGCGCTCGCCATTGATGGTTATGGCATTGTCAGTTTCATGTTGGAAGAAGTACGGACCGATGATTCCGCCAAACTAAAATCTGCACCAAACAGTGACTTTCTCGGAATGCATTTGGTGCTGGTGTATCTCGTGTGGATTGGTATCGCCTCAAATCTGACAATTTTGCTTATTCACATATCTATTCATCCAAAA
>QYTT01070495.1:0-12193 GCA_006980735.1 Dasypogon diadema
AAGACCTGGACACGTAGTGCTTTACAAAATCCACACGTGAGATTTCCAGAATGGGACGCCATCAAATCCGATTTAAATTTGTTTTCGCTGAGAAGAACTGTCGTCTGCACCAGAGCGTTCACCTAGCCAGAAAAGGTGTCGTTGTAATAATTCTTAATAAAATGCGGTAACGTGGTTAAACCGTCAGTGCTGGCTGGCCTGGAAAATCACTTACCGTAATGAAATCTATCTCCAAACACGGCAGAGGTATACACAAATATTTGATGAAAACCGCGCGTCTCTTATGCACACAAGCCCTTCCGAGAAGCGTTGACAGTCACAAAGGTAGCGAAACAACGCCTGGCCTCAAATTTGGAGTGTACACAACACTCAGAAGTTTGTGTACGAAAAGGCACCGATTCTCCGGGAATAAATGAACTTCTTTTGATAGATTTACGGCGGTATGGCGGAGATGAATAAAGCACCATCAGGAAGACGCTGATCTTGAGATAAACATCCTGCCATTGAGGCATGTCTTGCAAGTACGTGTGCAGCCAAGTCTGGTTTTCATCCCTTTTCTCATTTGCAAGCCGTCAAAAGTGGTATTAAGCGCGTGGTCTCACCCTCCACCATCCGGAGCTGCATCAAACTCGAACAAGACCGCTGGGTTTAATTAAGACCTGAAGTGATTCCGTCAGATGTTTGCCACAGGAGTGCACATGTTCCAATCGACGACTCCATACGCTCTTGAAAGGGTTTCCATGACAAATCTGCCATTGAGTGTCCTCATAAAGGGAAGCAAATTGAAATACAGCCGGCCTGCAGTCAAGCGTAGCCGTGCAGCCCCATCTGATTCCGAACTCCTTGGCTGCAATCAAACACCATCGACTAGTTTCTTTCGGCTGACGGATGAAATTCGCATTGTGGCAGAGCTGTTTTAATGGAGCCCCGTTCAATCTGGGGCTGCGGACGAGTGTAATTGGATAATTAAATGGTTAACTTCAATAAAACAAACGATTGAATTTAATTTAGGTCCGCCGAGATAAGGCGGCGGTGGCAAAAGTGGATTTTAGCACTGCAGTTAACAACAGGAAGAAGAAATTTCTGATGACTACCAATTCGAGTGCAGGCGAATCTGACGCTGCTCCGGAGTCACCCATCACCAATGGAAGATGTATCTCAGCTGGTGATTCTACTATTTCAGCGGCAGTTCAATACTCTGTCAGGGGAGACTTGGCTGTGTCTATGACAGTTTATTTTCATGTCATCGGACGAGGGGAGAGAGTAGCAGCAATTAATAAATATTTAAAGAAGAAGGAAGGTCACGGGCGTCTGGAGAAAAACCCAATCTCGCAGGCGTGCTATTTTTAAATTTCAAAATTTGAGTGGGACGGGTGGTTTGATTAATGAGACGCTTCAAGTGTTTAGGTAGAGAATGCGTTTCATTTGCAGCAAAAATGGTTTTAAGGAAAATTAATGCTGTCGCAGGGGTAGAGCTGTATCTCATTGTGATTAATTTCTCTTCTTTATGAGTAGCGACGTCGACGTTATAAAGCGTTGAGGGCGTGGCATACCGACAACGTCGATTAATATTAAAGAAATTATGAGATACTTCTAGCACATGTGGAGTCACACCGCGTCAGCGAAAATTAATTTTTCCAAAGCCTTCTGTACAAACGTTGTGCAACGATCCGATGCTGAAATCAAAAATTGCGAAAAATTTAGATACTAACATAAGCCGTCTTCAGATACAGAGGCGGAGCAGTCAACCACGAGGAATGCCATTATTTCGGCGGCAGAATCAACTCCAGGGGTGGTAGCGACTGAAAAGATGTTCAAGGGCTTAAGGTATAGTACCGAGCAGGGGCTACTTCTGTAGGAGGGGGCTGAGGAAGGCAGATGAACAACCGCCCAACGTTGTCAGTCTTCGGACCCAACCACAGGGAGGCACCAAGGCTGAGCGGAGGAAATCTACGAAGAGAAAACTTAAGTCGATTTAAAGTAGAAAAGAGACTCCGAAGGCTACGGCGGCAAGTAGTGGTCACGTCATGAGGGAGGGATCTATAGTTCGTGGTGATCTCGTCATGAGTGTTGCTGGCGTTGGGTGTGGGCATGGACTGAGCGGAGAGAGTCTGGAAGAAGATACGGCTGGCTGCTTTGGACACTCTATCGAATGATGTCGGTGATATATGAATCCCGAACTTTGACTTAGAGGATGGGACGATCGTGCCTTAGGGGCGTACATTAAAAATCCAAGGAAAGGCTGCGTGAAACTGTAGGGAAAATCATCAACTTATAAGAGGGAATGGATCTAAAGGTAAATTGCCTGCACGACCTTAAAGACATGCAGAGGATGGTTGTCCGAATGCTTGGTCCGCCAGTTAATAAGGACAAAATTCTGGTCAGAATGCCTGTGTGGAGGACGTCTCAGCGGGCTATCTGTGCGGGCAGGTATGAAAGCAAGTTCGAGCATGGGACAATACTTACCATGTGGAGGCCTAGGGAGGAGGCGGAGGCAGTTAGACTTTGTGTAGGTCTGAGGGAACACTTAGGCGAAGGGATTTCATCTGCTGCAAAGCAGCTGAGTAACGAACATTAGAAATGGTGTTACTACGAGTTGGGATGGCAGTGGCTTCGTATCATCGTCTAAAAATTTGCTAACTAAATATCCGTCACTGCAGTGAGGCACCCGCTGCAATGCTTCCCTGCTTGGTAGAGGAAAAATTGGATGTAACTCTACTGCAGGAACTCTGTTTCCATAAAGGAGTGAGAGGGGGACTGCCGGAAAAAGTGGGAACGCTAATCAGTGGTTGCATTGCTAATTCACACGAAGCAGTGTGGGGTGTCACGGATAACAATCCCAGAGGAGATTGTGATTGGAAGAAAGCTACCTATTGCAAACAGGAGAACAGAGCCAACTTTACTCGATGCCAGATGAAAGGGAATGATAGGCATGATCCTATCCCATATATAACAAGACAGTAGAAAGACTACCAGATTGGTGGGTGATAGATCGGGCAACGCTGTATGATCGCAGAGGCATTCAATTTGTGGTGGAATATGTATTCAGAAGAAGGGAGAAAAAGAGACATGCAGGGATTGCAGGATATGATGAAGTACATCGACGTGGTGATGAGGAATCTGAACGAAGATGCGGATCCCATTCCCCAGTGGAATGGGGAAGTAGAGAGCCTTAAGGAAGGGATGAGAAGAGCCTTTAACCATGCCATGAGAAATAACGAATCGCAAATGAGGGAGAATGGTAAGGCGGAGAAGAGAGAGCTAAAAAGAACACTTCGACGATAAAAAAGGGATTTCTGCTCGAACATGGAGACAATCTTAGAAGTCAGTAGACTAAAGAAGATTGTCACTAAAGACCTGATCTCCAAAGTTGGATTCGTTCGAGATAGGTTGGGAAAAATGGGGGAGACGAACACAATTCTTATGGGGGTACACTTTCCAGAGAGCCATGTCTTGGAGGGATTTTGGACTGTGCGCAATCGCATGGTCACGAGATTAGACTGGAATACGTTGGAAGGGATGGTGTCTTTGGAGGGAGTGGAGGGAGCCGTATGCAGCTTCGTACCCTTTAAATCTCTGGACCGGAAGCAGATATTCTCTGCCATACTACAGTGGTACAAAGAGTATCGTGGCTTCCCGGAATATTTATCACCTTTCTTGCGACAGGTTGTACACCGGTAAAGTGAGGAGCAGCTAAGGTGATCGTTCTAGCGAAGGCAGGGAAAAGGAATTACAACTAACAGATATGATTCCTCCCCCACTGCTTTTAAGGCGGAGTGTCACAGATAGCTCCGTGCTCTACACACTTGAAGGGACGGGTATTCATGAGACCGACTACGCGGATGACATCCGCCATGATGTCATGACCACTATCGCTGATGTCATGACAAATGCTGTTCGAGTGGTGGCAGAGTGTTGTGAACGAGAGCAAGACAGAAACGAAAGTCCAAAGACAAAGGATCTGGATGAACGTTCTTAGGGACGCCAAATACCTGGATGTATACCCCGATTCAAAGCTGACCTGGAAACATTATGTTGAGAAAAAGATTAGAAAAGTGGAGGTGGTGGTGTATGGCGTTTTGTGGTGAATGGTTTTCAGATTTATACTGACATTTGCTGCAGATGTCTTAAATATTGTCAGGTAATTGTTAGGCGACAACTGCATAGGATACAAAGGATGGCGTGCATAGGGATTACGCTGTTCGAATCACAAACACAGCTGCACTAGAAACTCTTCTGGGGTTGCTACCGCCGGATCTGCTTATGAATAAGATGATAGTGGAAGCGGCATTTAGGATGCAGAAGAAAGGTATATGGTACTCGTCAGGGACTGAATATATATCAGTAGGAAAGAAGACATCAGGTGGATTCGTCATGCCCAAGGACAGAATCAAGAGGGTCAGGAAAATCGAAAGGTTTCAAAAGACTCTTATCAGTGTCGGATTACGAAAAAGGCAGCGGTATACTTCGGTATTCCTCGAAAGATGTTTACATACCTATATACATATATTTACATATAACCTACGGAACGATTTTTATCCTGGTTAGGGAATGCCCTTTTATTTCATCAATGTCCACGATCCAAGCCATGCGTCACAAGGGATTTCTTTAATTTCATAAAGAAAATGGAGAGAAAGCTTGGCAGAGACACTTTAGCTTGGCAGAGATACTTTACTCCTGAACTCCTGAAAGCTGAAATCATTCAACTAAAGGACCATTCACACTATTTCACAGACCTCCATCAATTTTTTTTCTCATTCACTTTGATGTGATGTGTCGGTGATGGATAGTGTGAATTTAGTGAATTTAAATGCATAGAATAATCGGTTGTCCATAGGAAGCCTGATTGATAAACTGAATTAGGTTTTGTTAGTGCAATCTGGGTGATGGTAAATCATCTTGATTTCATGAAAATCTAAGGTGCTACACTTTTCGTCTACCCACCTCTTTGATAACATAACACCTGAAGACAATGGATGAACCTAATCCATTCACTGACTACGAAAGTGCGATACATTCGAAGTTTTCCCCTGAGAGAAAAGCAAAACTGCGACAGAACTCTTATTTAATTTCAATCAAACCCGAAAACAATAGCTTTCTTCCTCTACGTCTTTTACCGGGTAAAGCACACTGGTACGGAGCAACGAAAAAATAACCCTTCAGTCAGCCAAGTCTTTCGTAATTCATCAAAGTCATAACTGTTTTCCCCGCGAACCAGCTTGAAGAGAACGCGACGCCGGTAAGGCAAGCACGGTTCCAATAACTTCCCTGAAAACGACCCAGCCAGACCTATCCGGTGCATTCATTTTCCCAGCGGTTTCTTTCCGTTTTTACCTTATCAATTACAATTACTTCCAAGACGAAGTGAGTGGTGCCTCCATCTGAACGAAACCGCAAATTATTCCAAGTTGAAAATGTCAAGTTCATTGACATCCCACGCCAGCTAAGGGTCCAGAGTAGTGGAGCCAAAGATTTCCCCGAAATTTTGTGAGACGCAGCACACGGATGTACCCTTCCACTTGCCAACGTCTTAATTATTTTTCTTGAAATGTACAAACATCGCGTGCTCGGTTGACAGCAATTACTCAACCGCTTTTGATGCCAAATAAGCCAGAAATGTCTAGAGGCAGGCACACCTCGGCGCGATGGTGATCTGAACAGAGGATGGTGATTAAACCTCTTTCAATTGCAGCACTGACCGGGGAATACCTCTTAGTATTCAGTCGAGGAATCTTTTCGTTTTGAATTATTCACTTCAGGTATGTGTTGCCCTGTCATGCGGCGCCGGCGTTGCCCAACTTGGACTATCCGTGGACTATGACAATCAGACGACAGCCTAGTGGAACTTGGAAGCGAGCCCTACAAGCTGAACGCTTCGGAATGATGCATTTCGACTGATGCAGGGGATCGATTGTCTCTGGGGACAACTATAATGAAGGGACTTGATGTTCTTGGCTGATTGCTGTTGTGGATTGGTGCACAGCTCAGAAAATATTCTCACGTAGAAACGTAGAATCGTAGAAGAAACGATTAAGTTACAGTTCTGTGGGATTTTTATCTTTTCCATTGTATCTTTATCTGTTCGGCGGCTTTAGTTCGAGAATTTTTCTGGTTTCCTAGCAATTGCAGGAAGTTTACTTAAGTCGATTGCAAAGGTGAAGGTGGTGGAGATTGAAGGTGGACCACATTTTAGCAACTTTTGAAAAGAACAGTAGCAAGAAATAAGCTCCAACATTTATCACAAATGCATCGATGTGAACGTGGAGTTACCAGAACTACAAGTTTTTCTGGTTCAGAAGCAAGACTTAAGATTTGTTCAAAGAGAAGAAGGCAAGAAATCCAAAAAAGCACCAACAGAGGAGCACTGGTTAGACATGTAACATCCACAGCCATCAGACTTAAAAAAGCGCTACTATCAGAGCGCAGGGAATATGAAACCGACATCCCAAATTCCATAATACTATGAAAACTCTATTGAAATTTCTAGGCCATTAGTGCAATAGTTAGGAAATCTTATTCTTCTCTCGCTCCTCCAAACAGAGATTTATAGCGAAAGTATGAAGGAATCGTTATCTCTTCCTATATTGTCCAAATATTTTTACTTTTAGTATGATCACGGCTCATATTAATGATGCACAATAAACCATATTTGCATCAGCCCTATCTCTAATCGATATCCACAGTTCTTCTCCAAGCAACCACCTACAAACAAATGAAGATTCGGAGGAGCCGATGTAAGGCGCCAATAGAGCCGTGATCAAAAGGATCACAGGTAAAGAAGAGGCAAGATCCCTAGGGAACGACGAAAAATAAAATCCTTTTCGACAGCTGGGGAAGGGTGGGAACAACGGTGCCGAAACGACAAAAGACGAAGACATTCAAAACCAGCACTGATGAAGGTAGTTCAAGGGATCAGATTTGGCTTGGTACGCTCTGCATACCGCAACGAACTCAACTAGAGAGCACCTGTAGGCGATCCTTCTGAAATTGGTATTGTCTCCACTAAGAATGAATACGTGACCGTCCGAGTTGTCTCTGTAACACCTGTTCCAATCAGGGGAGCGAGATCTGACTATGTAGGTATGTAATTACCGTTAAAAAGATATCGAAGTAGATCACTGTCTTCGGGCCTTTTTCGCTCCTCTGCCAAGATTCGTTTTAGTTGATTTGCGCCCGAGTGCTCCTAAGAAATTCCTTCAGGTTATCGCATAAAATGTGCTCTTCTGGTCAGTATCCTCCAGGCATAGTCTGCATGTACCATCACCCAGGATTTCCATCATTTTGAGGTGATATCCAAAGTCAGAGAAAGGAACCATCCGTTTCTCCTTCCATGCCTACAGTTTTTTTTCTGGTGGGTCATTCCTTAGCCTGTCAACAACTCGTCACATTTTCCTAACGATTTCGGCGTTAATTATTCATTTCTCGATAGGCATATCTCCCTCAATGGTGAAATATGGTTCCAAGCCTTAGAACTCCATAGCCGCCAAGGTGTCGGCTTGTTCGTTTCATTTGAACCCTATGCGTCATTGTTAACCAACAAAGTTCCTTTCCCGAGGCAGCGCTAATTGAGTTTTTGCAGACATTCCATAGAATTTTATTTTCTCGCATCGGACCCTTCCTTAAGTAGTCCTACGCATGATTCAGAGCCAGCATTTCTGTCTGGTAATCGTAAGGAAAGGGCATTTGGCCGAAGAGCGACACCCCCCCCCTCCTTCCCCCTCTCTCCCCAGTCCTCTCTGTCTAAGCTGTGCTGCGTTGATTATATGGTTGTCTCCCGAAATGCATTTAAAAAAAAGTGTTCCTCTTGGACAACAATCAGACGAATGCTTTAGCTTGAAGGCACTTTCATTTCATGACCAAGTCGCTGAGACCCAAACCTTCCTGACTGACATGTAGAGCACCCTTTCAGCGACCATTGTCTTCCCTTAAACCAGACTGCATCAAATGTTTTTGCTTTAAGAAGTTTGATGAAACCCTCTTCAAAGCAGCCTAGTTTCATCAGATGCACGATGGACGAAGTAGTCTCCCCATAACCGCTTGACAATTATTGATTTGTCCTCGTACCCGACATTTACACCCAAATACCGCAGAGGCAGGCATTAGTTTACTGTGCTTTGAGCGGGATATCAATACGATCCCGCCACCCAGCATACCGTAGGCCTTGACTATTATTCATATCGTTCTTTGCACTCGCGCACTGCACGTACTCTTGAAGCACGAGCTAAAGGAAAAGCCTCGTCACTCTTTACGGAAATAGCTAGGTCGTCCGCATACGCAAGAATAAGACGCCCTTCATTGGTATATGCGAAGGGAGCAGAATATTCCCGCAAGGGCCACCGACGATTTACAAACAATGTTTCTAAGACAAAGTCGTAAAGCAGACAAAGGGTAGGTCTGCCTGGCATCCCAACGAAACGGACGGGAGATAGAATCTGCCCTTGATGGCTTATTCCAATAGCAGTCTTTAATGATCGGATGATCTTCAGTACTCATGAGAAAAACTGTCGAAAGCTTTCTTTTAATCCGAGAAGATTATGATTTGTACCCCGTGTGCGACCAACAATGTAATAGGACTGGTCCGATTGTAACACCGAAGTGATTGCTGGACTTCAGTTCCCCCTCTGTAGGTCTCCCTTCTTTGAAATCAGGTACAGAGCAAACCCTTTTCCAACTGGAGAAAAGGTCTGCCTATCCCTCAACCGTAATAAAGACCTCCAGTTCAGGAATCAGCAGATTCCTGAAATGTACGAAGAATTCTGGAGATAGGATGTCATGATCAGGCGATTCCGTCGTGACAGTGATTAGTTCATTTAATGTGAGAACTCGTTTCAAGGCGTCCCAATATTCCTTCGAGAAGGAAGGATTATGTTTGAGAAACTCATCCATACAAAAGAACGTTGGCTACTTCGGTGCAGAGTATAGTCTTATGTAATAAACCCGTAGGTTTACCAGTTGAATTTTGTAACGGATTTGCCCAGGCTCCTCAATTATTAAGTCGAATTCCCCGGAGGCAGAAGGCTTTTTTGACATCTGGAAGAAATACTCAGTAGGCTTCGTGCTTTAAGCCTTTTGTTATGCGAAAATAACTCTGGTTGGCTTGAAAGAAGAGCTAAAATCGGGCATATTTCGGCCGTCGTACAGAAAGCCTAAGCTGAGATTCGAGAAAATTTCCTTTATCCCACGCCAGCTGCGCCAAAACTCTATGAATTCCTCTTTAAACTGCTACGCATTTAAGAAATCCAGCAGTTTGCCTTTTTACCCGTGTGCAAGGCACCACACAAACAAGAAGATGATCACTGATGGAATACATTTCATGAATGAATGACACCTACAAAGGTGCCCAGAGTACCTGACGAGATGTAAAGTCTGTCGAGTCTGGAGCTGGAGAAGCTTTCCAGCGCATTACGCACAACCCTCGTGTATAATCGAAACCTGGGTTGAGTCAGTGAAAGACATTCATGAGATTGAAGTGCGTCATCAAGTTCCGCAACCGAACAGCATTCAGAGAGTTGAACTGAACTCCTGATCGAAGACAGAATTCAGTGCGTAGATAAAGTCTCCCCCGAGGATAACACCCACTGTCCCACCCCGCTGCCCTTTACAGCCATCCATTTTCTTCACCCTTTTGGGGCACCCCACAATAAAGGTTCATCGTTATTAGATTATATTATTACTGATCGTAGTGATATTGTCTGTGATCAGTGTCAGCTCCCGATCTCTGGTATTAGCGACCACGAAGCTGTTATAAGAGCAAAATTTGCAAAAAGCTGTCCGTCCGTTCTTTTAAAAACATTGATTGCATAGGGAAGCTGAATTATTTGATTGGAGTTATCTTTACAGATTACATGGAGACTACGGAATAAATGTACGATTGAAATTCGTAAGGTGAAGGTGAACTTCTGTAAGGCTAAATTGGAGCGTGTACGCTCACATTGTGATTTCTGGAAGAATTTAAAAGACATGAATTTAGTAAATAAAAACAATGAGAAGTGCCAACAGCCACCGGAAGAAATGAGCGATCATTTTTGTTATTTAATGCACGAAACTGTTGATTCAACACCTAACTTTTTATTGGAGAACTATGACGGGGAATGTTCTTTTACCAATGTTGGTGTAGATCAAGTAATAATGGCATACAAAGGCCACAGAACCAGGCGATTTCAAACCGATTAGCATTCTCTATATTTTTAAAAATATTGAAAAGACTTCTTTTTAATCAGTTAGGTGAATATATCAACGGTCAAGGACTTTTAACAGCAGAGCAGTAAGGCTTTCGTGCTGGACACAGCACCACCACTGCTCTACTGTATGCTGTAGAAATAAGCAGGCGAAACATTGAAGATAAATGTGCAACTTTACTTTGCCTTCTCGTCTTTACGAAAGTCTTTACGAGGCTCTAAGCATCGTATGGGATGAGATCTATGCTTGTGATGAATTGGACGACAAGGTGCAGGGTCTCACCGTGAGAATACAGCAATTATACGATAAGTATGTCCCTGTTAAGACATGTTATGTTCGAAATCAGAGGTGTCCGTGGATAACCAAGGAGATTCACCATGCTATGACTGAACGTGATTTTCTTCTCAACCAGTTCAAAAGAACTCGAAATGTAGTTCTTTTAAACAAATATAAGTTAGTGCGTAACAAAGTGACATCAATGATTCGTTCAGCTAAAAGAGCGTATACCTGCCAAAAGCTATATGTTAATCAACCAGCAAAAAGGGTTTGGACGAACATTAGATCTCTGGGTATATATGGGCGTGATCACAAGGCTGTTGATATTGATCCCAAATTATTGAATGCTTTCTTCGTGACGGCTGCTGTCAATCAACAACGAAGTAATACTGGTTCCCAATTGACTGACCATTGCCCTTTTAATGACCAAGTGGAAGGCTTCTCTTTCCGTTGCATTGACGCCCATGAACTTCTAATAGCTTTCAATTCCATTAAGTCATCTGCAACGGGAGTTGATAAATTATCTCCGAGGTTCCTCAAACTTCTTTTACCAGCCTTGATCGGTCTTCTTCTTCACATATACAATAGCTGTCTCACTCGGTCTTATTTTCCAACTTAGTGGAAGCGTGCACTTATTATTCCCATTCCGAAGAAAGCCCTCCCAGTGGAACCTTGTGATCGCGCAATCAGCATTCTTAATTTTCTTGCTAAAGTACTTGAAAAACTGATGTACGTGCAGGCAATGTGATACATGGAGCAGGGGAAACTAATATCTACCTGGCAATCTGGATTTGGATCGGGACGGGGTTGTGAGTCAGCTCTGATTAAGGTCACATCTGATATCTGTGAAGCCCTTGACAACGACAAAATAACAACTCTTGTACTGCTGGATTTCAGTAAGGCATTTGACTGTGTGGATCATAAACTACTTCTACTTAAACTCATGGCTAAATTCCATTTCTCATCACCGGCAATAAAGATGATTAAATCCTTTTTATCTGACCGTGAACAAGTGGTTAAGGTTGGTGACTCATTTTCGAGCTCCAGACTAGTGCTCTCTGGTGTACCTCAAGGATCGATCCACGGTCCTCTGTTATTTATCCTTTATATTAATGATCTGACAAGTATTGTAAATCACTCTGCTGCTCATCTATATGCTGATGACGTTCAGATATACTTGAGTTGCCCTATTGGTCTCCTTGAGGATTGTGTCGACAGGATAAATGTTAAATTTATATGTGGTCACAAATCAATAGAATACCTATAAATCTCTCCAAATCCAAGTCTATGGCTATTTACAGACGTGAACTTGACAAGGATGATTTGTCACCAATACAATTAAGCAATGCTGTTCTTCAGTACGTCAACAAGCCTTCAAATCTTGGCATTATGTTGAACTCTACATTCTCTTGCTGCGACTTCGTTTCTGCTACCTTGGGCAAGGTTTATGGAGGATTGAGACAGTTAAGACTAAGCTCTGATTGTCTAACTGTGCAAATTAGGTCTAAATTAGCCAAGGCGTTAATTATTCCTCACTTTTTGTTTGGTAGTCTCGTCTATGCCAAACTTGATGCGCAGTACTATAGAAGAATGCATGTTGCTCTCAATGATGTTATAAGGTATGTTTATGGTCTTCCTAGAAATTCTCATGTGACTGAGTACAGAACTCTATTCCTGGGTATGTTATTTGAAGCGTTTCGTAGTCGCCGAGAACTTATATTTCTGCATAAGTTGATAT
>QYTT01070497.1:0-12032 GCA_006980735.1 Dasypogon diadema
CCCCAGAGGAACGCCAACCCTACGCCCCCGTCAGGCGCACAAGGCCAGCGTCCCTCTCTTTCTGCCTGAGGACCGCCTTCACAAAGGGGGCGACCCTCGCCCACTCCTCCTCGCCCTCCTCCACCACCCTCCTCTCCGCCCTCCATCTTTCACATTCGAAGAATGTGTGGAGGGCGGAGTCCGAAGGGGCGTCGCAGTAGACACAGGCAGCACTCGGCACCTTCCTCATCCTATGGAAGAAGGACCGAAAGTGCCCGTGTCCCGTCAGCATTTGTGTTAGGTAATAATTCACCTCACTATGCCGACGGTTCAGCCAGCTGTCCAGCTGCGGTATAAGCCGCGCTGTCCACCGGCCCCGCGACTCCCCTTCCCACCTCTCCTCTCACGCCCTTAAGGTGCGGGATCTTCCCTCCTTTGCGGCCTCCTTCCTCCCCAGCCCGCGTCTATTTCGGTGGACGAATTGCCGCTCCCTGGCTTGGAGGTCAATAGGGATGACCACCGCGACCACCAGAGCCGCTGGTTCCGAGACCGTGCGGTACGAGGACGCGATACGGAGTGCAGCCCGCCTCTGCACCGCCGTCAAGCGCTTGCGGTGCTTTTCGTACCGCAGCGCATCGGTCCAGACCTCGGCGCCGTACAACATGATGGATTCGGCGGTACGGAGCAACAGCCGCCTCTTGCATGGCCTTGGCCCAACTGTGTTGGCCATGACCCTGCTCAGCGCCGCCACTACCGTAGCCGCCTTGTCCGCCCTTCTCCTTTTCTCCTCTCAAAAGGTGAGCCTGCAATCCAGACTCAGCCCCAGGTATTTCACGGCCGCCTTGGTCCGGCCACCTCGTCCCCCACCCGCATCTCCCGCGTAAGCGGGATGCGTTTCTTCGTGAAGAGCACGATCTCGGTTTTTGCTAGAGCTAGCTCCAATCCGTGGTCGCGCATCCAGGAACCGACCTGACGCATTACCTGGTTACCTATTGGGCCTTCTCGACATCTTCGGCGATAATTAAAATGCGGGAAATTAGACATACCCATATCAAAGCGAGACAAGACAAATTTTTCTGTGTGCATTGCATGCACACGTTCGATTACAGAAGTGCGAGGAAGTACTTTTTGTAAATATTATGCATGGCATTAGGACGGAAAGATAATTCTTGCCCTAGCGGCAATTTGCTTAAACCATGTGATTGAGATGAGATTTTTAAGCTTTCATGGTCACTTCTTCTCATTCTCTTCATTGAACTGATTAGTGAAGTCCATTAAATGCTCAAAATAAGTCACTCTATAATCTTAAAGCAACAACAATTTTTGTATATAAGGTACTGCTTTAGTGATGGAATTCTTCCTTCTATGGAAAATGTACTATTTTGAGCCTAATGTGGAATATATTTTCAGTTCCATCAGAAAAATGCTCATTTTCTTTCAAAATATATGTTAGGAAAAGTTAACTTAATTCTTTAAGCTAGATAGTTTCTACTTCGGGCAGTGTTGCTGTAGCCATAATCCTCATTTATTTAATTTGAATCTGATCTTCACATCTGCAGGCAGTAGGATATGCTTACGCTTTCATGCTTTCCGATAAATATTTTTTTTATCTTACCCTACCTCCTGGAGAAAAGGTGAAAGATCTAGTTATATCATTGGATAGCTTTTTAAGGAATATTGAACACATTTTTGTCGTATTTTGTTGAAAAAAGCTTTCAATTAGAAAGAGCAGCGCCATCTACATTTCTTTCAATTAGAAAGACCTGTTTCATATGAATAGAATCACAAAAAATTCGTTTGTTTGCTTTTTTAAGTCATCTATTAATCAATAATGTGTGTTTTTCATTTTTGTAATAATTTCAAAAATCCTAACCCGTCGTATAAAGCAACTATATATTGGTATTCTTGGAGCGTCAAACAAAACGCGACATCTTGATATTCCGTGGGATAAATGAGTCTAGTGATTTGAGCAAGTCGGTTCTTGACATTTGCACATATGTTCGTGAATTGCCACAACAACTATCAATTCGTAAAGTCACCAGTCCGTAAAGCTGTGCCACATTTTTGTACTATTGCGCAGCCAGCGCAGTACAGCTCCAGTGTATGACGTTGACGGGCTGAAATGGCACATAATTACTTATGTAAGGAACGATCTCTCTGCGGCGAAAAAATATGCAGCAAGTGATAAGTAGGTAAAGTAAACTGATTTTAGTCAGCATCTGAAAGCAAGAATGCACAATAAAAATTAACGGCCACTGTCCGGAGCCCGAATGTATATACAAATTTTTAAAAATTTTCCCTTGGCATTGTTGGAGTGTTAAAGGATGTACCCACAGATTACAAGTATTGAAATGACCTGCAGACTTGCTCATCTTCTTTCATTGTTTAATTACTGAATTCTAGATAAATATTTTAAAATCAAAACAATGCATCTTACTAAGTTGCTTAAATGTATTGTGTAGTTAAATGAATAAATAATTTTCACTAGAAATGGGATGATGAGAAAATTGGAACGATGGGAATGTAAATAAAAATTATTAGAAGTATACACTACAGTTACATGTAATTATGAGTGTAGCTGATTTTCATAGATGTAGTGTTTGTTTCAACTTTTATTAAAATTTTGATTAGGTAGCTTTTATTAACACGTTTTGCTAATTTTACTATACAGTTCCGAAGTGGATATGTCAATCTGCCAAAAAGGAAAAAAGTCGGAAAATCAAAATACCTAGCGTAATTGACAAGAAAATCATCATATTCAGATAGTGGAATAATAAATGTGTTGTAGCGAAATCATGACGAAGACTTGGAAAGAAGATATCATAAAGCATTATGATACTTTTAGCGCAATCCCAATATTTATCTAATTTGAAGATCGTCATGAAAGCCACGTATTTCAGACTGAAAGAACAAAGTAGATCTATTTAGCTTGGGTATTTCTTTATTTGTAACACAAATTTAAACAAACAGATAGTTAAATAGTTAACACGAACTCACCAAGAAAACAAGACGGTTCGAAGATGGTCACCATTAATATTCCACAATATTTCGTAACATTTATAAACGATAAATCCTTTACTAAATCGTTTCAATAAACCATAAATAAAATCATACCTACCATAATTCGACACTTTTATCCATAAATCCTAAAAAAGGATAACATAATGGTAGATAGAACTTTACTCAACATAAACCGTATGACGACGTAGAAATTTTATTGTTCCGCGACATTGAAAGCTTTACTTTATTTGGTAATATACTTGAATTTTTGAAAATACCAGTGCTGTGTTACGGACTTTTCTAGTAATAACGCACTTCAAGTTCGGACTTTGATCACGTCGTGCGGAATCTCATAAAACAAAAATCTTCCCCATTCGAGTCGATTTAGTTTCTTGATCAGCATTTTCGGAATCTTACGAAAACTTAGAAATCTTCGCCAGAATTAGAACTGTTTGGTTGTCTCATCAGCATTTTCAATCTAGTTTGCAAGAAATCCTGAAAGCTGTGTAAACAGTTGTCATCAATGGTTACTAGAAAGTTTAATTGAAAAGAAAGATGTGGTGAAAATTATAGAAAAAGTTTCTTGGAATTAGGTTTTTAACGAGAAAGATTGTGATTAAGAGTTTAGTGGTGAACGCAGTCACAACTCCTTTTAGAAAAGATCCTTATCCCAAAGTATCCCCAAAGGAACTCATAAAGACGAAAAACATTGTAAAGAATGAGAAAGACAATGAGAAAGATTTGTAAAATTTCGCTGCTTGTGAACTTCAATTTGGAAGCAGATCGTTTTCTTCTTGTCTCCGCCAAAAAATTATTGAAGAAATGGTATGGTGCATAGGTTGAGCCCATCTGCTTGGGAGCAGATGGGTAGAGGTTTGAAATCGGTCGGACGCAAGGACTTCTCTTTGCACTTTTTTTGTTCCTAGAGAAAAATTATTTGAGTGATGAAGAAATTTGCAGTTTCATAAATCCACAACAATCTCCTAATTTTTTTTTGCTGAACATCCTGTATAAAACGAATAGTCAATAAGTAAGCGAATAGGAATTAACTGCTAATTAAAATAAAAGAAATAAAATTTATTTAAGAAATATATGCCTTTCTTAGAACAAAAATCTATAAGATTTGATTAATATTAAGATTTCATGAGTTTGAGTTTGATAAGAAAACCATATTGTTATAAAAAAAATTTATCCTGATATCATAAAAATCACTTTTTAAAAGTCAAACGAAAAGAAACGATGTAACCTCTTGGCGGGTTTTCTAATCTATTGTGGGAACAGAAAGTAAACGTTCTGTTTCATTAAAATTTAAATTGTATATTTTACGTTAAGGGAATTTCAAATGCAGTATCGAAGAAATATTCAATTACAAATACTGATGCACTGGTGTTTTACTTTACTTAAATTTTCGCAGATTTGATTGCAACTCAACGTGTATATTAACAAATATAGTTTTAAAAAATAAAATCCCTGCATCTATTTTTATTATATTACCTAATTTTCTGGTTTTAATATATATTTTATTTATTATCAAATTTTAGATGTGCTAAATACATTGCAAAAAACTTACAACTGTATAAAGCAGTGGATTGTTTGTCAATGATACCATATTCCATTAAGACGAAAATAGTAACGTATACTCATCGATTATATACCGGACTTCAGGATGACGTTATTTTACAAGCTCTGCTTCATAAATTTATAAGGACACTGAATTTATCTTTCATGACATTGACAAATAGTACTCTGGAAATTATATGGAGGAAGTCGTCACGGCTCGAAAAGATTTTTTTGAATGATGCCATTTATAGTTTTACGAAGTCAGGTAAGTAAAAATATTTTATATGTATTCAAGGAATAAATTTCGAAAGAATAAGAGAATGGGCAAAATGGCACATTTTCATTGCCAAAATAAAAATTCTAAACACAGTAATGCCTGATTACTCCTTTCCATGAAACTGGGAACAGGATTATTTCATATTTTTAAACACTTCATAGACACTTTTCCAGGTGATAAAACTTGACGGGTAAAGAAATATATAATTTGAAATGGTCGCCCATTCAGGTTACAGTTTTAAGAAAAAATAATGTTAGCAGTATTTTAAAAAATCATGGCTTTAAAGGAACAGCTTTTGGAGGGAAAATGTTAAAAGATTAGAATACAGTAGACTCGCGATAACGTGAACAATGCTTTATGTGAACAATTCGAAAAGATGAACACCACATCTTTAACATTGACTACTCTGTAACGTGAACAAGGAAATGCTCAGTAACGTGAACTCTAGTGAGGAAAATGAAATTTCGCAATCAGATGAATCGGATTGCGAAGACACAGAGCAAAATTTATCAAAAAAAGTCTCTCATGAAGAAGCCATACAATCATTTGATAGCGCGTTGAATTGGGTACAACAAAACGGTACAGATGTTCAGGACATAATAGTACTTAAAGAACTTCGCGAAAAGGCAGTAATAAAAAAATTGCAGGCGAAGAAAAAGCAAGTTGAATTAACATTTTATTTTCCAAAAAAATAAACACACAAACATATCAAAAACTTCATATATTTGTCCCTATATATATATATATCCTTAAAATTATCTATAGGTGCTTGGTAATATGTATTTACATATATGAATATGTGAAAATTTTTGTTTCGTTATCCTTGAATTCAGTAAAACCAAATAAATGTATGAGAATTTAGAGATGTATTGTTTTAATAAATTATACCTTTAATAAAACCCCCGGTAATATAAACTATTTCGTTTTTGTGAACAGCCGAAAATTTTTTGTGTTCACGTTATCGCGAGTCTACTGTATTACTTTTATTTTATTCTTGAATACTTTGAGAAGTATGCATCCGTGACTTAGCTGATAATGTGCTGTGTCAATATCCATAAGGTTCCAAGTTAAAATGCTAGTGCTGTGGAATGGCGTCTAAATATTGGTCATGCGGCTCTCGGTAAAAAAGTTATAGGGTGTTCAGTGAAGCTAGTGCCTGAATACAGAAATTCCCCTCTCCCTCCCAAACGAAGCATTTCCGACCACCCTCGCATACAATATTTTGTTTGTCTTAACATTTCCTACCATTTGCCAAAGTATTGCCCTTTTAATACCGAACACTTGAAAACTATATATTAGTTTTGATCCAACGTTTGTAACGCATAGAACCAATAATGCTAGAGCAGAATGAATTACACACATATGCTCAGAATGTGAAAGCAAATCGATTTATGCATGTCCGTCTGTCCGTCCGTCCGTCCGTCTGCGTACACGATAACTCGAGATCAAATTGATCTAGAAGGCTGAAATTTGGTATATATTACTTTCAGAAAATCTGCTGATCTAAGTTCGAAAATGAGCCGGATCCCCGCACTGCTTCAATAGGCCGCCATATTGAAATTTTGGATTATTGGGAATAATTAAAATATGGAACAACGTATAGCTCTCAAATTTAGTAAGAAGCAGTTTTATGAGACGCTTAACCAGTAAGACGAAAATAGCTCATATTCCCCCACTCCTTGGTCGGGCCGCCATATTGGGTTTTTGGATCACATAATTCGAAGGGGAAGCAACCTATCACTTTGAAATTTTGCATAGATGTGTTTTATGAGACTCCAAGTCGGAAAAAAGAAAATAAGCCACATCCCCCCCACTCCTTGGTTTAGCCGGCATATTGAATTTTGGGATTATTGGACATAATTCGAAAGAGAAGCAACCTATCAGAAAAACAAAAATAAGCCATGCCCCACTCCTTGGTCAGGCCGCCATATTGAATTTCCAGATTATTGGACAAAATTCGAAAAGGAAACCACCTATCACTCTAAAATTTTGTACAGAAGAGTTTTATGAGATGAATTATATTTATATCATATAGGGTATCAAGTAATCAGCCTAAGGCTGATTATATATTTTATGTTTTTAATTGCATTTGCATATTTAACCCCTATTTGAATTAAATTATAAAGAAAATAATAGTGTTAAGGAATTTTTATTTCTCATGTGAAGTGGATTAGGCTTACTGGGGATATTTCCTTATAAAGATATTTACTAGGAGTGCTACCGCTAGGTGGTGGTGAAACGGACACTTCTATGATAATAATAAAAGTAATAGTGAACTTTTGTGCACAAGGTTTCCTAGCTCTTCCCTTCACTTTTATTCTCCATCAGTTCCCTGTGCGTCTTGCCTACGCAATTAATAATAAGGCTCAAGGCCTTCAAGGGCTAACATTTGCCTTTTCCTTCCTGAGCCCTGGTTTTTACTTGGTCAACTGTCCCCGGCTATGTCGCGAAGATGCGATGCACTTCACATTCATATCTTAGCGGACCATTACAGGCAACATAGTTTTCCGCGAAGCTCTTGTCTAACTATCACTATAATTTTTCTAATTTATATCATTTCTTTTCTTATCTATTCGCTTAACACGAGAAGATCAAACCTATGATCGAAAGGTATCTTCTATCGATAATCAAAAACCTGCACCGCTTACCCTACTATAAGATAATGAAAAAACGGGTGGTGTTCTTTTTACTGTTTTAGTCACTTCCAATTCAAAAAGTCACAGTTACTTTAACCACGAAACGGGTCGGTCGGTAAGTGTAAAATTTAATATATAATAAAGTCTATTTTTAATCCAAATCAATCCGAATCCACTAGCAGATCCCAACAGTTGGGAGCTATCACATATTTGGCACGTGATAAAATACATATTTATGTGCGAAATGATTTCTGGAAATTTTATTTGACTGGAATATTATTGAGAGTTATATTATTTCGAAATTTATCAGGCTTCGTCTGCGTTTTGAAATTATACCATGAACTTGTGTGGAAAATGGAATTTAAATTAAAAATTGAGATTATTCCTTAGGGAATACGATAAAGATCGCCTAAATCCGGTTAATAATTAAATTTTGTATGCAACAACAACTTATCCGGTGTAGGTCTGTTTGTCTACTCAAAGTTCTATAAAACTTTATGCCAAAATGCGTTTTGTTACTCTTTGGGCTGGGGAAATTTTACTACGTTATTTTTAAAGTATTATAATGGACAATTTTTAGGGTTCCGTACGTCCGAATGAAAAAAACTAACCCTTACAGGATCACTCGTGTGTCTGTCTATAGATTACAGGAAAACCTATAAGAAGTCTATGGTCTTAAAATAACATGGTAAATCTCCCAATATTGTACGTAACAAATCAAAAAATGAAATATCAGAATATCTTCTATCCTTGGTATTTAGTCCACGTCCTCAAGAATATACGATAAGACAAAATTCAACAATTGACAGTGTATTCAGCAATCCGGTACCATACATACTCTTTTTAGTTACCACAAACAAATTTGGGTCAGATTAAAAAAAAAAACATGGTAGATAACATATTCATCGTACGGAACCTTCTCCATACGAGTTCAACTCGCACTTTTCCGGTTTTTTGAGTTTAGATTCTGTGATTGTCAGTATCATTTCCTGCTTGTTGACGATAAAGAATTAATAGAAAAAAGTTCTGGTCTTGTACTTTGGACTAAAATTGCAAAAATTTAATAAAATAATAACATAAACACATAAAGTTTTCGGCAAAAAGAAATTTATCCCAAAGTAGAAGAACATACCTTATGAAATAATTGAAAATATTGTTACGAAAATCGAGGACCTAGACCTAGAGGAACTTATGTTCTACATATGGGCTAAGAAACTTAAATGCTAGAATTAGAAATTAGAAAAGGTAGAAATTAATTTGTTATAGCTGAAAATAGAAATTACTTAAATGCTAGAATTAGTGCTGAAAATAAAAATCACTTAAGTGCTAGAATTATAAATTATAAAAGAAAGGATAGAAATTAAATAATAGCTGAAAATAGGAATATGAAAATTTTAAATCTTAATTTTTAATTAATCTAATGTAAAGAAGGGAAAAAATTTAATTGACTTACCCGAAATTAAACTGGGTCAGGAAAAGGGCCATTTACTCTCTTTGCCTACAACCTAAAACGATGAAAAATTTATTAACTTTGAACAAATAAGAATTAATAACTTACCAGAATCAGAACACCTCCTACTCGTATAAGAGTAGCAATTCTCCACTGCGGTCAAAAGATTAACTTTTACATGACCCATGTCGAGTTCCGGCACTAGTTTTGAGTGCAGAAAGTGTTGAGTTGAGGAGTAGTTAAGTTGCTTTACACGAAGTCTAGAAAGAGGAGACAATTTTGTGAAAGTTTTAGTTAAATTTTAGAGGAGTTTTGTGCTTTTGGAAATTAAATCAATTTAATTTTCACCCAAACATTTTTTTAACTTGTAAAATTTGAGTTACTAATAGGATATTTTTTCTTTAATTTCAGGTTGTGAATTTATAGCATCATTTCCTTTTTGTTGAATAATTTCGTTAATTTTATTATTTCAAATTATAATTTTGTTGAATTCTTCTTTTGTTATTCTTTAACTTCCTAATTTATGTTTTTAGTTATATTATTTGAATCGATTATTTCATTTACCCTAGTATCCATTTTTTCATTGTACTATTTGAATTTTAATTTAGTCTTGAATTTCATTATCATTATTTTTCTTTGAGTTAGTAATTTCATTATTATTTATTATATTTAGTATTTTCATTAAGATCATTACTTTGTATATATCATTTTAATTTTTATTTAGTTTTAATTCTATTATCACAATTTTTACAACTGATTTTGAATAAAAAAAGAAGTTTTATGCTAATGGGAGCGTTTTAAACTGCCCTTGAATCCAGTGCCCTTTATTATTCGTGTTGACACCCAATCAAGGAATCATTAGACAAGAAAAAGACGATTTTTTAGAACATTCAAATTGAAGTGTTCCCTAAAGCGATCAATTGCTGCACACGGGCGGTTAATAGGCTCATTCTTAGCGTAGTTTGTTCTAGAAAAGTTAATATACAGCACTCGAATTGCGACTATTAGCTCTAAAGAACATCCTGCCCCGTAGCTCCGCAGAGTCAATGTTGGAGTTCAAGAGCTGTTGGATAAAAATTATATCTGCGATCTTACGCCAAGGAAATCAGGCCATTTCGTTCTAAGGTGGAAGGATCATAGGTTCGCTGCTAGGGACATCTCCAAGCGCTGAACAGAGTCACGGCCGATGTGGATAGCATAGAAAGGATTCCACACCTGGGATGCGTATTTAAGTAGTGGTTAAGATCATTAACAGATTATACGCGAGCAATGCTGTATTTCGTTGTGCCCACACCAAGAATAAAACACAGTTAAGTCCTCTTAAAGAGAAGCGCAGTCATTGACATCACTGACAAAGGAAAATATCTTCACATCGTTAACTATTTTAAATTGGTGTTGTCAGTTTAAAGTAGGAGCAAGGCTCGTTGGCTATCCTGCTCGTTTGCCGTCCGAGCAATCCCAATGGTTTTCGAGATAAGTGTCGTTAAGGTCGTTTTTTACTATGAAGGCATATAGCTCACATTGAACATGATATGTGTACGAGTCTAGCGCCATATCGTAGACAAAGGTACAACAAAGGTACACACATTCCGGGCGGCAGAGAGCATTCTGGGAGCGTTCGTACCAGTGTGATTTGGAAAACATTCATTCTTTTGATTCGCCCTGGCAAACAAATTGCACAATAAAACGTTTGAACATTGATGAGCACTGAGCAGCTCCAGGGTAACTCGTAGTATGCGCAGAAAAGCCAGCGACTATCGCTTATCGTATGAAAGTGGAACATGATGGAGAGTAACTATAGTCGTAGCAAAAGGGTTAATGTTTATATTCAACAATTACCATTCAGGCTTACTAAATAGCCTTGTACTGTATAAGTTTAGAAGGTGATTCACATTAGCTACCGAAGGCAAGATCTTGACTTTCTCCATTATATCAAGATAGTGTAGCGTTCTCTACAAAACTTACTGTTAAAATAATTGATCTTTTTGCTTTTTATAGGTCTAATATCCTTCATACAACATTTGCCACATTTAAAAGAAATATTTCTGAGTAACTGTCCTGTTGTTGATGACGAGGTTATACAAAATATAACAGCTTCTTGTTCTGACTTGGATCTTTTAGATGTAAGTGGATGTGCGAAGCTGACGGATTTAAGCATGCAGAGTATTATAAAAACAAACATAACACGACTAAATTTATCTAGGACAAAGGTAGGTATTTTTTGCTCAAATTGATGATAACCTACTTATATATGTGCACCTATTTTCCTTAGATTACGGATGAATCCATTCGAATATTAGGAAATTCGCAATTAATGGACAAGATTTTAGACATGAATCTCAGTAAATGTTATATTACTGACGTGAGCCTTCGTTATTTAAAGCATGGGAAATTAAAATATATAGGACTTGACGGATGTTCTGTAAGCGATGGTAAGTAAAATACATATAGTTGTTAATTTCGTAGGAGTCGTTTGTTCCATTGCATGCTGAAAATTCGAAATAATGCACAGTGGTTCCCAGTCCATGCAAAGGTGCGTCAAAAATTAAAACTGTGTGATTGGTAGCTGTGTTCTAAGTAAAACTAGTGTATTTTGATGTCAATAATATTTAATGATACAAAAGGTCACATTTTGTTATGTTTATATAACGCATACAATTGAATTAATGAAAATATAAAAACATAACGAGAGAAGATCTTAAAAGCTAATTAATTCCAGAACAGCTTTCGGTAACTTAGATTTCTTTTTGCGAGGCAATTTCCTAAGCTCTGTAATAAGAGCTCAATAGAAGCCTGTTTAATAAGTCCGTATTAGTTACAACTCGTGAAATTTTTCGAGTGTGACGAAGCCTAAATAATTTAATATCTTTATTTCTGGCTTCTGCAGCTTCTTCCGATAGTTCTCCAATAGATATGCTCTATAACTGCAGCGCCATGCAGTAATATCTTGTGGACTGGAGCTGGCAGATAATTCACCGATTTGCAAGCACAATAAAATGTATAAATTTCATGACGCCAGGGCTAACCATTTTAGAATTTTTGTGTGGCGGACGGACACGAGTATTTTTCTTATAATTTTAAATTAAATAGTTTAAAAGTTATTCAGGAAAATAGATGAAAACTAATCATA
>QYTT01070521.1:0-13766 GCA_006980735.1 Dasypogon diadema
TTATTTTCCATATTTTCCTAACGCTCTGTAATTTCATTATATCTACTGTGTCGTGTAGAAAAGTAGCTTTTTTTTAAAATCAACTGATTAATAAAGATTTGAGCAATAGTACAGTCGTTTTTGAGGTTCCATTTATTGCTCTAACTGTCCAAGATTTTATTTACCTACTATTTCAATATAATTTTTATCTCTTTAAGATTACTTATCATTTTTTTAAAAACACTCTCTGTATTTTTATAACTATGCGCCCAACAAACAAGGTAGAAAAAATTTAGATCTTACGTTAAATTTTTATGTCAAAACTTCTTATATTGTGATATTGTAACTTACCCAAGTCTAAAGGGTTATTTAGTATCACAACATTATATTCCTGGAAATTAATTTAGAAACGTAACTACAGTACAAAGTACGCAATTAGGGCAATGATTAAACGCCCATTCACCCATATAAAAATTTATTTATTTTCAGAAAATGATCTCTACTTAAACAAAATAACTAAAAAGTAACTTAACAAAAAAAATACTAAACCATGGTACCTATCCCAGGCCTGGGTGTATGTAGCTTCTGCCCATTCTGTGGAATCTAGAGGGTTTAATTTCTGAGGGAATCTGAAAGATATAACAACCCAAAGAAACTACAGCTTTTCTTATGGAAGTCTAAGGGGAATGAGTTATCCTAAGGGGATAGCTATTGCTGCCTCCCACACTAGTTCGAAAAGAAATGGGGAAAAATGTTTTTAATATGCATACTTGGGGTTGAAAATATAGAAGAAAACACTCGATGAAGTTCAGATTTCAAAAGTCTAAATTGAAGAATTTTTTTCCCTTATTTAAGTTTCTTGAAGAAGTAGAAATTTTTTTTAGATGAAAATAGCCAGCGAGCTGCCAGCTTTTTTTTAAAAACAGGTCGGGAGTGTTTAAATTTCAGCGGTAAGGCCATCTCGTCATCATGACTATGGCTTAGTCTGTCTAGCCATGGGCGCTCAACAAAGCTTTCAAAAATCTTGCCCTTTATCAGCTTGTTTTTAACTATAAGCATTACAGAGTTGCAATGCACAAGTAATTTAATCTTTAATTATTTTTAACGAAATTTTATTGAGATTCATATTTTTCTATATAATGTACAATTAACATTTACATATAAATTCACTTATCCTTAATAACTACGGAAACTTTTGAATTGCAGTCAAGGGAGAAACACTTAAATTAGATGCCGCATCGTCCGAATCACTGGTTGTAGTTTTCTCGAAGAGACTTGGACTACTGATGCCGCATTCAGGTATCAAATCGTAAGGATTTATGTCGTCTTCAGTGATTTTTTGCAGAGCTAGGCATTGTTTTGTAGGCCTTGGAAGGCTATTGCGGCAAAAGGTTCGGTCCTCTGTCTCCTCCTCCTCCTCCGCCTCTTGAGCCTGGAAGCCCCATAACGCTGCTGCCCTTTCTCGGTTGATTACGGCCTTCGACGGCTGATGGAATTGTAGCTGATGGTCCCATTGTGGGTAATGGTGCTGCGGTTGGTGCTGTTGCTGATATCGGCCGTCGCAGGGTTGTTGATGGGATTGATGGTGGTGGGAGGTTTGATGGAATTGTATTTGGGATTGAGGTAAGGTCTGGGGCCGTAGTAACTGTCGGTGGGCTGGATGGAGTGACAGATGTGGCTCCTGTTGTGGAAATGCGAGGTTGTAGTTGTTGTGGTTGGTGTTGTTGCGGTTGCTGCTGTTGCGGTTGCTGCTGTTGTGGTTGCTGTTGTTGCGGTTGCTGTTGTTGCGGTTGCTGTTGTTGTTGGCTGTAGAAATTGCCATCGGGTTGCTGATACATTTGTTCATATTCCGGTCCATAGTCCTCATATTGTTGGTCTCCTCCTTCGTACTGCTGATCATATTCGCCAGTGTATTCACCTCCATCATACTGTTGTTGGTCGTATCCTTCGGTATAATCTCCTTGGTACTGGTTACTGTAGTTAGGGTCATCTTGCACGGAGTACTGCTGTTGATCACTGCTTCCTCGGTTGTAGAGTTCACTGTCATATGACTTCGAAGTATCTGCAGGTAACTGCTGTTGGATTGGCTGTTCGATGTTATCTGATCTGGTTTCTTTACTTCCTTCACCGAAGTTATCTTTTTTGTTTTCATCGTCTCCGTAGTTATAGGATTTGTAGGGCTCTTCTGTTGTGGTAATATCGGATGTGTCGAATCGAGGCTTTCCGCTGTCGTGAGAGCTCTTAAATTCATATGGAAGGGTTTTAGAGATCGGGGAGAAGTCTTCTCTGTTTTCGATTTTGGAGGTTCTATTGCTCGTGCTTGCTGGTGTGGTATCAAATTCATTTTGTGCTATTGAAAAAGAAAATGTGGAGATTATTTAAGGAGATTTTTAAGTGTTTAGAAGAAAAAGTCAATATTGTATTTTATGTGGAAATGTTTTACAAAGAGTGTATTATGTATTATTTCTTGTGAATCTTTTATATATATAATGTAATAAGAATTTATGAAGCTCTTAGTATAAATTAATTTTTTTTTTAATTTTTAAACAAGCAAGGGTATATATTTTAAGTGATTGGTTGTTATGATCGATAATGACGAGGGAACGCACACTATATTGAAAACGTAAACATAAACAAATGATTTTAAAAACGATTTTCAATGCCTTCTAACACTGTTTTGTTGGTTTTATAATACATCCTATAGGAGTGACTTGGAAGAATGATTAAGCCGAAATAAAGTATGAGAGTGGTGGGGGTCTTTGAGCAGATGCTCATCGATTTATCTATAGTGTATTCCGAGATAGAATTGTGAGTAGAATTAAAGCTTGAATAAGGAAATATATGAAATCTTCGAGTATTCTAATAAATCCAATTGATGATAAGATGGCTAAGGTCAGGGAAATGAACAAACTTATACTGATAAAATTCTGATTATAGGATTTGTGTAATTATAAAACTAGCGAAAGTGGTAAAAGAGGTAAGAAATTCGAGGTGAGTTGTTTTTGGAGGAATTAGTACTCATAATGAATATTTGTTGGAGTTATGATAGTAACTCGTAATTTCTTGCAGAATCGTCAGCAAATCGTATGTATGTATGTAATGCTATTATAAATGCATTCCTAAATAAACGTTATAAACACGCCAATGGTTAAAATGATGCACTTTTTACGACAATTCTAATGGTCAAATAGGTTTTAATAAATTTTTCGGTAAGGTTTACTCAACGCCATGAGCAAACACCGTTTTTATTTTCAAAATTTAAAGCATAGCTTGACCGTGTCGTCGGATTCTCGCAAGATTCAAATAGGGATATAGAAAACAGTGTTAGTTTAATTATTAGTGCAGTAGGAAGTATAATTGAAACCGTAGATCTAACTCTCGAAAACCTTTTGCTTGATAAGCTAGATTAGATATCAGTCTGAGAGAAAATTCTGTAAATAAAAAATAAATGTAAAGAAAGAAATAAAAAAGTTTAACCTCAAAATGGTAGACTACACCAAAATTATTCTACCGTTCATGGGATTAGACTCTACGCAGCTAAGTGAAGTATTCTAGATATTTATAGGTTTCTGTAAACAGATAATGGAATTTTTCAGCGGAAAACGCATACTACCCAACACACCCTGTAATGAGGTATACCACACCTCAAAAATTTTAACCACTTTCAACGGAGTAGAAGAACATCTGGAGAAGCATATTAAGATTCTTAAACCGGCATAAACCTTGTGAGGCTCTCTCTGTCTTTGCGACTAGGCTTAAGCAGCGGTTGACGAAATGTAAGGAAGTCGCGAAAACCAAATATTGTGCAGAGTCAGCAGATGACCCTAGTATTTAAGAGTAGTTTTAGGGATCTACTATTCAGGTCAATCATATCAATTACAGATATTAATTAGAACACCGAAACCGAAAAACTTTTATCCACAGAATCCTTTGCACCTCCCATAGGATCCATTTAATAACACTTTTCCCTCCCATGCAATGAAATGTTCTTTTCTTTTATCACACCCTATCACCTCCCATCCTGAAACTGGATCGCCCTGTATCTAATTGAATTTGAATCTAGTTTGAATTTGAAATTATACTTCATTTGAAAATACATATATGAAAATCGTTCCTTTCAAGAACATAATTTTAACTCGTTGGGAAATATGCAAATATTGGTTGTAATGGAAGTTTCTCGTTTTATAATGAAGAATAGTTTGTGGGTGTGTAGGTTGTTGTTGTTGTTGTTTTGATGCCGTGTGTTGTTTATATATTTAGCTCTTGTTTTTTTTTAAAAAAAAAGATACCTTTGTTAGTTGCTAAATTGCTATAAGAATCGTTTTTAATCATCCTATCCCTATCATTACTGATCATTCTATTTGTAAGAAATTCTACATTCGACTGGAGAGCGGATATTTCCATTCTGAAATGAATAACAGAAAAAAAGTTAATGATTGTGTTTGTTCTGGAAGTACCTGAATAAATTTATGCTCTTCTCGACTGGATTCGGTATCACTGGAATTCCGATTTAAAGCTGGAACAGTTTTGCTTAGATCTTTGTAACTAGACCATATTTGTTGGAGTCGTTCCATTAACATTTCATTAGTGCGTCGAAGTTCCTTTTTCTCTTCGCTACAAAGACGTTGCTTTCTTTAATATATATATTCAAAAGATTTTTATTTTAAAATATCTCTGAAATTCAAGTATAAGCACGAGGACGAACCATATCGAAAAGAGCAGCAATGTTTGTTTTGAAAATAACAAGTTTTGAGGAAAATTGCGATTTTACTGGATGAGAAGTAATAAAGGATCCGTCAACATTTTCCACAAAACCTTTCGAAATAAACAAAAAAATTTTTTAACAAAACAAAAAAAGTATAATTTTAACCACCCGAATCAGTATTAAAGAGGCTCATCTTGTGTTTTCTTGATTTTTGGTTTACTGGGCACAAATTTAACATTAACATCAAACTTAACCGGCGGTGGCGGTGGCATGCTACTCCTAACACTTGCTTGCGACAGCTTTTGACTTTTTGGTTCAACTGTAATCGCAGTTGATTTTAGCAAAGGCTGTGAAGCTGTTGAAGCTTTTCTATTGCAGGAATATTCCAACACATGTGGCTGTTGCATACAAGTGAACAGCCCTGTGCATGGTGCATTTCTAGTTGCTGGCATTGTGGTCGCTTTTGCTTGCATATGCTGTGCTGATGGTATATTTGTTGCTGTATTCAGATGAACGCATTTACTCCCAAAAGCGGACCCTCTTACGCATCCCATTCGGGGCCCTGAGATGGAAACCAAAAATCAAGCTATTGTTAACTAGCACCAAATTCGATTTTATTTGTAAAAATTCTTACTATTTCTCACTTTGTTGGTGTAATTTCAAAATTAAAAGTAGCAAATACCGATTTTTTAACACACTGCTGTTTTCCAAATATTTAAGATAAATTACACTCCCTATGCTAAAAATTCGGACAAAATACTAATTTTTACTGAATTTTTAGCATCAAAAGTGCTAAAATCATAAAATAAAAACAATTATCAATTTTCTACTTCACTACTATGTAAAAAAAATAATGAAAATATTCCATAAAATCTTAATTTCTAGTACTTATGCTTAAGTGTGGTTTCCTCTAATTTATTTGTCAGTGTTTTGCATTCATTGGTCAGTTTATCCATGAGTTGTTTCTGACTTTGTATCATATCTTCGAGTTCGCTAACCGTTGCGGCTAGAAAGGTATAGATATTTTCTTTCAATGATCTTAACTTATAATGTTGACAAAAATATACTGTATTAAAAGTGAAGAGGAAAAGCAAATGAAACATTTAAATTTGTACGATACAACAAAAACGAGCGCAATTAACTCCCAGAAAAAAACTCAACACAAAATTGCGAATCTCATGGATAAACTATTGACCTTAAATTTTGAATGGATTTTGAAAACATTGCACTGGAAAGAATTGAATTGTTTGTATATTACTTCTCTAGATTTCGTTTTAATTAGATACATCTTATATTTCGAAGTCTTTGACAAATTCGAATTCAATAGCTTACCCACGATTTTGCTGAAGGTCTAAGAAAACATCTAAAAATTTTAGAGTGATGCCTTTAAAAACATAGGTTTTTAATTTTTAAAAAATTCACACTTCATTTACTAAATGCAAACCTCTACAAAGTATAAAGAAATAAAATTGTTAGAAAAAATTAAAAAAAAATCACTAGTTTTTATTTACAAGGAGACCTTATGTAATCCTGCAGTATTTTAGAGGATTAATTCCATTTAGATGGAAAGCTACCAATAATAGGTTAGTTTGGTTTTTTAATGGAAGAGATAGGAACAAAATAGAATTCCCAATAGAATAAGAGAGGGAAATAATCAACAATGATGAGGAAAAGTTGAAAAAAAATGATAAAGAGCAAAAATATTGGTTGAAGCATTTAATATAGAGTTTGAGTGCGCGTTAATGTCTATATAGTCTGACAAGGCCCAGGAGTTATACTACATGGTTCATTGTGCTTTGATTATGTCTTTTTCATCTCGTGTAGTTTCTTGTGCTTAGTGTCGTTTGCGCCTTTTTTGACGAGGAAGTGTTTACGTCCGACGCTCTTCATATTCCCTTTTGTGCAATTGAAAAGAACTTCCCGCACAGATCCTACAAGGAAGTTTTTGAGTCTTGCGCGAAACTGGTTTTTCTTTCTCATTTTTGCTTTCAGATTTCTTCCTTGTCATTTTTTCTCTCAACTTTCTTGTTTTCGAGAAAGAGACAGCTCTCATAACACTCGTCGCATTGGGTGCAAAAATTTAATTTTCATTTAAATTCGATCAAGGGAGTTCATTTCGGAACTAAGAGTTCTCACACCGAGGCTAGACATACGAACGTTTTTTTGGTACAATTTTACTTTGAGTTACTTACTCCATCTGTGCCAGCAAAGAGATGGTATCTTGGTTGGTTGATATTTCCAGACAGCGGCGCAATGTCTAAAGTGGATTGCATTCTCGGCAGAACCTCGAGCTCCACTATATCAGAGTCAGAACTAATCTGAGCAAAGTTCGCAAAACAAGGAACAAATTTGGCATCTTAGTACGGTCTGGACCACTAGAAAACTCCAATTATGGAAAAGGGGTAGTGTGAGCACTAGAACTAGGACTATATAGGACTATAAGGTATTCTCAAAAGCCAAGCCATCCGACAGCTAATAGCGTATGAAGGTCTGCAATTCTTTTATGTGGATCTAAAATATATTAATATGGCATCATCAATACACAGAAAATCAATCCCATCGCCAGACGGAGGAATTAGTGCAGATGAAGGAATCCAAGTTGTGATGGATTGCGATACCAATGCTCATCATCAAGCCTGGAGCAGGTAATAAAACTCTGAAAATTGAGTCAATGCTAGGCTGTATTATTTCCAATAATGTAGATATTTGCAATACATTGAAGTTTCTTTCTATCAGTTGCTATCATCGCAGCTGAGAACTGTATAGAGGTTTTCCAGAAACTCGAAATTTCGAATACTAACCAAAACCATATCTATTGTTCCTGAGGTTGGGAGGGAAGAAAAACGCAATGTGTGTAATTATTGGAGATCTTCTGTAAAGCAATTGGTGATAAAGGTACTGTTGGACGCTTGTAGGAGCTCTCTAATGAAAGCAAATTAGAACTATCCTTGGGATCATTACGCAGATATACCTCTACTGTCTCGGTGATACAGTTTTAATCCTGTGCATAGGAGTTGGAGGAGGTCTACAAAATGATAGTGCGAAGCAAAAACAAATGGGCCATATCATTACGTTCTTAGCCGCTACTACGACTGTGTCTCTCTAGAGCTTGCGATTTGGAGAACATCAAATGGGCCATAAACTTATTTATCAAGAAGAGACGCGATGTATCCTGTACCTATAATATCGAAGTAGTCAAATCCTTCTTCCAACCATCATAGAGTGCTTTAGAATAAGCACTCTATGATGGTCTATACACCCCATCAAAATCTGTCATTTTCGTATTTTTTGTAGTCTATTCAGAAACCGATTCTGGCAATTTCTCCATTTGGTATAGTTCAATATCGTCAATAATCATTAATCCCCACACCTAAAAATATTTTCGCGTTTCGGTGTTGACAGGAAACTATTTTTCACAGTAACCGCCACCAGATTTGTCAATTTGATATTTTTTCTTATCACAGAAAAACAGAGCACAATCCAGAACTAACTCCTTTACAATCTGACTGCATCTCGTAGAAATAGTGGCAATTTGTGACAATTTTTATGTGGTGTTTATATCGGAACGTAGAAAATAATTGTGGCGTCTCGTTTGTCTGGTAAGAAGTAGATATCTCTGTACCTCGAAAACAGGCAGGAGTGTGATAGAGAATCCGAGAAGATATTATCTAATAAGTCGCATGTCATTTTTGTCCACGGTTTACAGACCAAAAGGTTAGCCAGGGCCCTGTTTCCGAATCTCAGCGGCGACCTGTCGACTAACGACGTTTTAAAAACGATAACAAAAGTGTTATGCCCACATTTGAGTTCACGCATTTCGACAGGTCGACTGTCGTTTTTGGAATAGGCCGCTGGATAAAAAAAACCTACACAATCCGCTGTAATTAAATACTAATTAAAAAAGTTTGACAACAAAGTGTAAATAAGTGTCGAAATCTCTAAAAGAAAAAAAAAAATAAAACAATAACGTTGAGTATCAATGAATATCAACGGTTCGTCCGTTTAAGAGGTTTTTACAATGTGACCTCTTGTTCACTGCCCATGTGTTAGAACATTTTCATTTGTGGTACTTTTATACTTTAAAAAGTGAAATTTAGAAGTTTTTGTATGGAAGTGTTTGTAATTTCTAATTACCCTTAACAATTGTTAATATTATTAATTAAAAACTTCAAATTTCAAACACTTTATACAACAGCCTTCATGGCGAACTCAAATGTTGTTATAATATTTTTGTTGTCGTCTTTAAAACATCGTCGGTCGATAGGCCGCAGTCGAAATACGCGAACAGGGTCCTGGATAGTGACGGTAGTATTGGACAAAATGTAATCGATTACGAACATAATTACAATTACAATTGGTTAATGGTAGCAAAAACAACCGTGATTATTAGTCGTGATCTTTGAAAGTACATATAACGATTGCAAATGCAATTCGACAATCGTATTTAAAATTCAAAATTATTCATCGTAATCGTGGTTACTACTGTTCAGATTATAAATGCAATTCGTTTCTTGCAGATAAAACGAGTTTTGCAAATACAATTGAAGACCTTTATTCAATTCGTAAAAGTGAAACCACATGAGTCCAAATAAAGGAAATTTATATTGACACATTTTTCTTCTCAAACACTTATACCTACCACACATATCAATAACATAGCTGCTGTTGGTCTTTGCTGAACCGTCAGGTATCACAAACCGCAAGGTATAAAAGTGAATTTCCTATATAATTATAGTTATAATGTCGAAATTATAATGATCTATCTTCATGTTGTAGACTAAACAACAATACCTTCGAAAACTATTGCATATAACACTGAGTGAGGGTGCGATTAGAAATGATCTATATTTTATAAAAACTGTGGACGTTGTCCGAAGGATTGAGGACGATGTCATTAACTGGATCAAATCGATGCTTATATAAATATTATAAATTTCAAAGAGGCAGATGTTGCAAATTTCTGTTTGATGAGATTTTAAATAATTGGAGAGCCCCAGGCTTTTTTGATAGTTTTAATGAATTTGGACATGTTCCGAATTACATAAAACGTAGAAAATTGTCTAAGATCCATAAATTAAAAGTAATTTTGGTATAAATACAATTATGGCCAGATTTTTAAATCCTTTTCGCTTGCTAAGATTATTGACAGAAAATGCAGATGGACAAAAGTGGAAGATCTTCATGGAAAGTTTGTCAGGAAAACGTCATATTTAGGAAATTTAATTTCTAATAAGTTCATGATTTCTGTATATGAAGCATCAAAAGCTAGATTGCGGCTGTTTCACTGCATCAAATAGTTGATAAAATTTTCAGGTGCCAATGATAAAGCTATCTACGTGCAATCTATCCTACCATAGTTGTAAGTATTTGCATTTCTAATTGCAATACTATAAAGTTAATCTAAATACTACAGTTACCAACTCCTACAAAGCATATCTATGGCAGTTAGAAGAGGTTGAAGAGAAGCTATACAAGTGTTACCATGTTTTTCCTGCATTTCTGTGATACTTTTATTTATATCTCGTTTCGGTTGTACTTCGCTTTTCATATCCCCTAACGCCATCTGGAAAGAAAGCCTTAAGTTGAAATATCAAAAAGAGTTTTTAACATTGCACTTACTTCCTTTTCTAAATTAGCAATTTCGTCATGTAGTCTCAGGTTTTCCCGTTTTGCATGAAGCACATCTGAATCGGCCCTATCTAATCTCTGCCGCAGCGAATTAATTTCAGCATTTAGACGTGAAGCTTCGATTTTGGACTGTCGATCAGCCCTTTCAAGCTGCAAACGTAAAGATGTTATCTCTTGCTCTAAGGACTGCTTTTCAGCATTCACTTGAGCCAGATCGGATAGGAAAGTTGATCGTTTTGCTTTGAGTTCCATTTTGAGCTCCTCAATTTGAGCATTTCTTTGTGATAAATCGCGTTTTAGGTCGGCTTCAATTCGTTTCTGGCGTTCCACCTCCATTTGAAGTTTGGACACCTGTTCCCATTGGCTGTTTAGATCTCCACCCAATTGATCCACTTGGTAATTGTATCGCCGTTCAGCATTAGCGCGCTCCTCTGCCACCCTTCTTGCCATCTCATGTTGTAGTTCTCTGACACGTTCATGTTGGCGTTCCAACTCTTCGCGCAAATGTTTCACTTCCATTTCTGCTTGAGATCTTTCAAACATGGCCACATCAGCAAGGTCTCGTTGTCTTTTGGTAGCGGTTAGTCTGTTATCCGCTTTAAGGTCGTCAATGGTATTCTCTAATCGCCGGATGTTGTCTTCTAGGTGAACTTTATCCCTCTGTAAGTTTTCTATTTGCTTCCGTAGTGCATCCATGGTCGTCCCATCATGTGAACCGAATGCCGACTTACGTTTCAACTCGTCGTTTTCTGATCTCAACTTTTTCAAGTCGATATTAGCTTGAGATAGTTCTGCTTCCAGTTCACTTATTCGAGATTCAAAAACAATATTTGGACCACTAAGCTGATGTCTTGAACATTTTTCCTTTTTCCTTGGATGGTGTTCATAGTTGTCATCACTTTCAGAAGATACTGACACCATTTTATCTTCTAGACCCACTAAATCTGAACGGGCATGTTCAGTTAAAGCTTCGTTTTCGCTGATTACATCTTTAACTTTCCCAAGTAAATTCGAAAGTTCATCCTAGAAAAATAATTTACAAATCCTAGATAAGAAGTTGGTACGATCTTACCCGACAAAATTTAGATTCTTTCTCTAGTTGCTCGATATAATCCTCTTGTTTCTCGAGGAAATTTAAAATTTCTGGAGGAGCTTGAACACTGTCCTGCGTAGAGATTTGCGGACTAGATAAGTAATCTGCAGTTGAGTTGTAGTTCGGACCTGATAAGTGGTCCTTTAGTATAGGAGAGAAAGGCTTCAGCTTTCTCGTGTTACTGCTTATATTTCGTGCTCCTCTGTAACTAGGTGACAAATATTTTGATATTTCTGAAAGTGTCGGCCGATCTATGGCCTGAAATATTAAAATTAGTTCATGAATTTCATTTTCTAATTATTTAACTTACCTTGCTTCCCACTGACAGGTTATCAGTGTCATCACCAGAATCGTCATGAAAGTTCTTCCCAAATGATTTGGCTGGTGTTGTATATGATTCAGCCAGAAGATACTTAAGCCTGTTAACAGCCTCACGGTAGGTGTAGTCTGTGAAATCCATGTTCTTGGATTTCTTAGACATTGCCTTCATTGGTTTGACCGATCCGTTTGACGACTTCCTGCAAATCATTGGATATATCACATTTTGGCAGAGGAATAAAAATAAATGTAAAACACTGAAACTGCGTACCACGAGAGCTTTTCACTAACTGGCCAGGAGTTTAGTTGTTTTGAGTGCCTGTGACCATGCGAACGAAGGATACGCTTGACTGCGTACTATAAATGGGGTAAATGGGGGTGAGTAGTTAAGAACTTCGGAGTAGGAACATTAAAGTTACACACACAGATCATTAGAGCATACAAAGTTATTGGAATTTTAAGTACTTTTGATACATTACACATGTAAGTGGAATTAAATACATCCCTTTTCTTTTTTATTTCACTTTTCAGAATTGTATTGCAACCCTTAGAGATTTTTTTTTGGAAAGAATGCAAGGCACATTTTTCTGAAAGGTTCCGTGCAGATTTATTGAGGAAATTAGATTGGCCCACGTTGAAAAATTTTCCGACCCTTATTTATCTTTGTTGTAACATGTGTAAAATTTTATTGGAATTTATTTCATTCTGTTGGTTTTATTAGGAGGTCGGATGCACTTTTGTGGTGAGAGAGCTAAAACTCACAAATTTCATGTCTTTTGCAATAAGAAAGTAATTTTTGCTACCATTTTCGATGTACATATGCGGAAAATCTACGAGACCTAAAAAGAAAGAAACTATTTCGTCTTACATTTGTTGCGACATGTTTTACATTATTTCATACTTACAGGATTACATTACATGATTTCATGATGACATTAAAGCGGTAGATATCTTTTATCTGCATTACAAGTAATGCATTGGTAATGTCCCGAATAATCAGAATAGGACTCTATCAGCTTTCTATCAAAATTCATTTCCCCTTTCAGTACTGAAACATGTAGAGCTGTAGAGGAACATTTTTACTACTGAACGAATGTGTGAAATGACAACTTCAACAGTACTTATAATATGTAAAATTCAAGTTCTCAATTTTTATTACTAAATGAGTACTGTAAAATTTATGGCTTCGAAAACAAAATTTTCAAATCACTTCCCTTTATTTTTGCTTCCTTTCCTGTACTCTCTATTCTGCTGACATTTATTTTATATTATAAATTCCCCCTCCCTAACCCCCTATACAACACAACTAATTTTTATTTACGTGGTAAATTAATATTTCCCTGTACTGTTTACTCTGACGGAGAATCGAACCTAGTTCTTCTGCGTGGGGTGACCAGTGCTCTATTCCTATTCCAACTCGGAGAATCGGAGAATCGAACCTAGTTCTTCTGCGTGGGGTGACCAGTGCTCTATTCCTATTCCAACTCGTCCTCATGGTGGGCACAACAATTCTAACATAGTAGTTTTAAAAACACAAAACAATGGCTCATATCTCGGGAACCAAGGGGCGGCCCGTGGTGGGGGCAATTTTTTCGGAGCCTTTGAACTCCGTCCTCTCGACTGGCACCGAAATCGCGCCAAAAAAATTTCCGACTAATTCGAGCAAAACTCATGGGCTATAACCCATGGGCTATAGGGCGAATTCTAAAGTTCATCGGATCGGAGTGGGGGAGGGCTCGTTCGAAAGGGGGTGGCCTGCTGAGTGCGTGTACAAAATTTGGGCGAAAAAGACCGTGTATTTGGGGAGCCACAGCAGTTTTAGTGAAATCACCCAGGAAGACGCCTGCGAGTATGTAATTTTGGTTTTTGGCTCATATCTCGGGAACCATGGAACCGCCCGTGGTGGGGGCGATTTTTTCGGAGCCTCTGAACTCCGCCCCCTCGACTGACGCCGAAATCGCGCCAAAAAAATTTCCGACCAATTCGAGCAAAACTCATGGGCTATAGCCTAGGCATTTTTTTGGGCGAAATTCTAAAGTTCAT
>QYTT01070544.1:0-10225 GCA_006980735.1 Dasypogon diadema
ATTGTAAGGTAACTAATTCTTGTAGAATGTTATAATATTTAATTATAAAAAAGCCACCTAAATTGTGAACTTCTTTCATTAAAATCTCCATCTTCATTGTTAAGTTGCTTTACGTTTATTTTACAAATTATGATTGATAATTAGATACTAAAGTTTTATTAAAATATTTTATACTTAAAATGTTGTATCTTACGAGCAAATGACTGCTTATTTGTGCACGACACATAGAATCACGAACAGAAAATTTGATATAATGAAATAAATCTGTGTGTTATCAACAATATGTAAATAAAACAAAATTTGATATCTACATAACAACTTTTATTCATTTATATGCTTGCTTTTTGCTTACATTAATTACAAAAAAAACACAAATAATAAAAATAACTATATATATATATATGTCTAAACAAAATGTACCTGAAGATGAATTTTCTGAATTCAGTTCTGCTAACATCTTCAAATTTTCCTGTGAATCTATAAATAAATTAGTTGATTATACTTATACAAATACATTAAAATCCATTTTAAGACTTTTCCTAGTCAAACCCACACGAATGTTTGAATAATGGCCAATCATGTAAGATTTTTATTAATTTCTGCCCTTCTGATTGTTCCAAGATATTTCTTCTTCTTATAGGGAATGTTTTCTTCCACCGTATTTTCACTTCCGCCCAGGGTTCTTTATGTATCTTCAGCCACAAGATCTCAGAAGATAAATATGAAAATAAAATTATCAAGTCAGTTTATTAATTTCTCTGTCATATTTATATTTCATTACCAATTGAAGGTGTTTCGGACCACTTTTTATGATCCTGTTCTTTGCTCAGACAGAGCCGTTTTGCCGGTAAGTTACAGCTTGGTTCAGGAGAAGTTCTATGTATGAGCTATGTAAAACAAAACCTAAGATTTAAATAAAACTAGTTAGCAAATAAACTTAAAATTTGCAAAAAAATCATTTATATACCCTGTATATTTTAAATATCAATATTTATTTATACTCACATTTCAATATTAAATTATGCACTGTAAATCACTTTAAATCACTTGAAATCAAGCACGTCTTCACTTGTTGAGATCAACACATCACATTGATTGGAAACAACGCGTAAATTTTGCTTCAATGAATTAAATCACAATGCCTTAGTCGAAACAAACAAACAAGTGGTTACCATTCCAATTAAAATTATAAATTTACTATTTAGTATTAAGATTACAATAACTTAATGTTGTAATATAATCAAATATTTCCATTATCACATTTTCGTTTATTAAGCAACAATTCTATAGGTGAACAACAAGAACTTATTCGTTTTAAATAAAACATTCCGCTATAATTGATTTAAAATAAATATGATTATTAAACTATTCTATCTTGTTTGGTTTAAAAATTTTGTTATTATTTAAAATAAATACAATATTGTTTCGTGTTACTATTTCATTCAAATTTTTATTAGTTGTTCTTTTATTACGAAAAATGTTTAATTTAACTAAGTTTATTTCTTTCAGTGCTCGAATGCTTCCAGTTTGTGCTCAATTTTTTTTTTGTTGAAAGCAATCTTCTTTCCTTATTTCAAAAGTCTTCCGCAAAACATTTCTGACATTTTTATGTCGACGATTTGCTACCCACTGCGCGACAGGCGATGTCAGATAATTTAGATTTCATATTTGCATTTCACCACTTTTTCATTTGAGACAGTTGATGTTGTGAAAAAGAAACAAAATCATGAAATCATAGTGGAAACACATCCCAAACATTGTACACAAAACCCACCCACTTCGCATTTTATTCCCACATTTTGACGATATTTTGAGTCGATACGCATTGCGCCGCACAGCACTGAACATTAAGGCAGTCAACAATCAGGCGATGAAAACAACTGACTAAATCCTCACACCTTAGACAGTGGGCTCCTCAATGCACGCCTACCAACAAAGCGTCATCAGAGCCGCTGACTGCTCTTAAATGCGAGTGCTTGGCAGCATTTCGCCCAAGCATCAGCTATCAATTCTTCACGTGAATGCTCCTCGTCAGCTCGTCACTGTTCTGAACGCGGCGCGACTCAGGTTCAGGACAGGTACCCCGGCTCCGGCTTCCATTTTCCCATCCCTGCGTTCCGGCAGCAGTTGATAGTTGATACCAAGCCCAGAAGAACACGACTTACTGCAGGCCTCCGTAAAATACGGGAAAAGTCAACATCTTGTCTCCGTCGGTTACTTTGATGCTAAACAACGGCGGCCGAGAACGTCACATGCCCAGCTCCACGCAACACAACACATCCGCAGAAAATTGTTTTTGGTAAAGCAAACTGTTCCCAGCTTTTCTCAGCGGCAGCCTTGTTTGATTTACATAATTCTGGTCCCAATTGTTCCCTTCTTGAATCGCATTCGTACATGGTCTCCACGGGACGGATGAGCCTGTCAACATCAGCATCAGTTCCCCACTTTGCATTCACGGTTGAACTGGAGATTGGAGAAGCCAAAGTTCTAAGCAGATAACGTTGGTTGGTATATATCTTATATATTTGTTCTGTGTACGACTTCCCCTGCCGAACAGAATGAAAGGAAAGAGGAATAGTGTTGCGTCTCCCTCTTTCGTTTATATATTATGTGTCACCGCCCAAATTCCGCCTTCGTCGCCAAGGCAACGGCTTTCTTTATAAAGAAATATCTACAGCGGGGCGCACACAAGCACAAACACTCCTCCCACTTAGGGGTTGATTTACTTCCGTTGGAAAGGGAGGCTGGCAGTTGTTCTGGGCTCTTTGGGCCTAACTAATGTGCCATGGGCCACGCATGCGTCAGCTAGTCGTGTTCGGGAGTGATAGACGGTTGATTTTTGCTCGGCGCATTCATTTTCCGTGAAGGAAATTCGGAATAATTTCACGTCGATTGTTTAAAAAAATCCCGTTGATGTGTGGACCCGCCACCCGGGTTATAGAATTGACGTTTTGTGTTGTGCTAAAAAATTGATTAAAGTTTTGAAAGAAAAAGAGTTCAAAGAAGAGCTGACGTGTTGAGTAGCAATTTTCTGAAGTGCGAATTGTTGTGAGTGGTAACCAAACAAAAGTGATATCCGAAATTCGCTGCCACGAAGTGCGGACTAGCACCATTGCCTTTCCCAGCTCGAGATTGAGGTCTGGGATATAAATAAAATTTATCGGTGGACGGGATCTTAAAAGGACAAGAGGACCCCTAAATTGCTTGTTATCTCCGCAGAGATCTCGGGACCCAGTTAGAAGTCGCGTCATAAATTAATTTTCACAGTAGACGAATAGTTTCGACGTTTTATTGCTGAGGTCAAATTGAGTCTTTGGAATTTTTTCTTAGATAAGAGGATACTCCAGAGGAGAACATAAAACATGTCCTTGCGCAGAAGAGGGTAGATCGATAAGCGTGGAATAAAGTTGTCTTTAAGTTAACCTGGTTAGCGGAGCCAGATCGAGGCTAATACGGTCAGCGCGGTAGATATCGTGAGGTGAATCGCCGTGAGAAGTAACGAGTGATACACGGTGTTGTAATAAAAACGACTTTGGAAGAGAAGTTTTCGGGGGCTTCAGCTCCCTCACACCACGCTCCTGCGATAGAGCAAAGGCCGTTGGCGAGTGTCTGCGTACCAGTACAACAGACGCACATGGGCGTCTGTACTGAGGAGCGCCCTGTAATGCATTGGGTAAGTGAAGTGAACCACTCGAATTCCAATACAAAATTGATTGATGTCTGTCCGCCCCGTCCAGATCTAGTCCCCAGCGTTGTTATCAGCTGAAGCTGAAGCTTTATCTTGGGGTTTGAAGACGAAAAGTAATCTGAGTTCAAAATGTCTTATAGTCATAAGTTATCTATGGTGACTTGAACCGTCCCGTGTTCGTTCGTTTGAAGACGTTTTCGCCACGCCACGATCTTATGGATTTCACGGTTTTGTTTACGAGGAACCGATAGTTGTCGCAGTGCGGTATGACAAGATCCCAGTTCAGATGGCATTCAATCTCTGTGTCAAACTAGTGCTTTATCTGATTGATGTCCTGTATTGTCTTCGATTATTATGTATACGAACGTTGTGTGCACTGAATGAAGAGGTTATCAGTCACGCTCTTCAGTTTCTTGATAAGCAGTAAACTTTCTTTAAATTGCTGTCCATTTCGGAAAACAAGACAAGAACGGCATATTCTACGGAAGAATCTTTCAGTGTCCATATATTTTGTTCTGTTTTTTATAGGTACTCTTTTGGAAGTTGTTTTTTTTTATTGGAAAGGTGATTTTTAGGTGAGGAAATTGTTTTATTGCGGATTAGGATTCTGTACCATGTCATTTTCTAACAGTATCCCTGAGGTTTCACAAGTAAAATTATCTACTGTCGACCGTCCATGACTACTATTTAATGTAAAAAAAATACAAAGAATAGAATATTCATAGGCTAATCTAAAAAAAGGCTGATGTTTTTTTAGCCTTTTTTAGTTGCAAGGACCGAAGAATGTACGCGACGAGTTGTATAACATTATTTGTACAAAGATTCTCGATGGCTTTCATAAACTGCTGGTTAAATCAAACATGAGTTCCTATGGACCCAGGAAAAATCTGAAATCTATTTGAATCTGACAAAAGAGGGCTTAAAACAACAGTTTTGGAGTACTTTGGCTAGGAATAAAAAAGCCATTAGTCATCAGTGATTTTGAAAAATGCGATTTCAGATTTCGTATATCAGAAAATTGCTCTTGAGCTCAACAAGAATTTTGACAAAAACTGTTTCACGATTGAAAAGCTAGCAAAATGATAGCACTTAAAAAATGCCCAAATTTTCTGTTTCAGTGGAACTAAATCAAGTGAAATATTTTTCGATTTTTGAAACAAAATTCCACCAAGAGTTCTTCTTTTTTATTAAATAAATGAACATTGTTGGAAAAAAATCCTTTGTATGGGCTTTGCAAAATTGTTTTTGCTGCCATGTAATTCGTACTTGCTTTTGAAAGCAGGTCAATAAAGGGCAAGATTTTGGATGCCTCAATGAGTATTTATAGGATGACGGACTAGCCCAGGGCCATTCCGACGAGATCGGTGCTTTACCGTCAGATTGAAACAATTCTGAAAATTTTTTTAAATGGCAATTTATTAGCTATCGCGGCAGAATGTCTTTAACAGAAACTTCGGAATGTTCCATTAAATGTGTGACTCTTTGCTTTCAGAGGATCTTTTACTTTCAGGATTGTCTGTTAGATTTGTTTTGTCAATATAATAAAAATAGTTGCGGTTTTACTTTGAGTGCTTTTAAAATATTACTTTTCACCGGACTTTTTAAACCGGTCGAACGTGTTCCTTATTTTGGTATTTCATACTTCTTCATCATTGCTTGCTATTGCTGCTGGAAGTACTTTCCGCTTTTTGCAATACCAAAAAAACTTCTGTAACTCCGATATTAACTAGCTATGAAGCCTTCAAAAGTATCGCGCTCGATTCCATATTCTTTCCATTTCTAAAGTCCTTATGTAACAAATACCTTAATAGGTTTGGTCTACCGTTTGTAACACCTTGAAGGAGTCATCGTAGGTCCATAAGAGTTACTAGATTCCTACGCAGGATCTCGATTTATGCATGTCCGTCTGTCCGTCTATCAACACGATTACTAGCGAACGGAGCAACGTAAAAAGCTGAAATTTGGTATGTCAGTTTTTTTAATTTTATTTGTGAGGTTGAGTACATAGATGAGCATAATCGGATCACAGGAACCCCTCTCCCCGTATAATGGAAAATTTTAGAGTACTGCAAAATGCGCATTTCTAAAGATACGAAGTTGAAATTCGATATATATATATACAAAATACCAATCCCCAACGTTCCACCAAAAATGAACGAATTTCGGGGAGGAGAACCCCCCTTTACTCCACAAACAATAATTCCATTATAACTTGCGTAAGAATGAATGAAAGTTTGTGAAATTTGGTCCACTGTTTCTTTATACCATTTGAAAGGGGTGGTGAAAGTTGATAAAATAGATTTAAAACAAATTCAGTGCAGTAAATTGCGCTAGGAAGTTAGTAGCACAAGCAAGCTTAGGAATAGTACTGAATTTGTTGGTGCGGTGTCAATCTGCAGCACACAAAGGGTTTACATTGCTTTTAAAAATTTTGCTGCCGCTGATGCTGGTGATGGTTTAATCTGTTTTAGCCTTTAGTGTCTCCTCTGTACATTCTGGAGAATGTACAGTATACACACTCGCTGATCCAGACTCGAACTACAGTGAAATACACATAGCCATAATTTTTTAGTATCGATGCTAATTGTTTACACATGTAGTAAAGTTTGTAATTTTACTTTACTTTATATGCAAAACATGCGCGTTTTCTTTCAGTTTTTGTAAAACCATTACATCCTGCACAGCAATACGATTTTGTTCTGCCCAATTAATACACAAACATCAAAAACATAAATCTCTTGTCTATGTTGCATGTTAGGATTCGATTGCATTGCTTCGGTTGTATTGGAATTTTCAGAGAGACCTTTAAAGGGTAGCTAGTTTCGCGTCATTAGAAATCCAGTTTGTAATCTCATATTCATCTAGACAACAATTTTCGACTCGGAATGTGTGTCTTCTCATTCTCCTAGAATTCTTTGACGAATGGCAGTAAGTGACAAATTGTCCTCTTTGTCGCATTCATTAGCAGGGCTGGGCGAAATGCTTTTAAAAATTTATTTAAGAACATTATACGAAATACTGAATATTTTGTATTTAAATACGAAATACAAAATATTTGTTGATTTAGCATTTAAATTTTTGATTTTAAATACTTGAAAATTTTGTATTTTTATTTTACTTTGAAAATATGTCAGATTCATTTTGGCACTCATCCTCTAAACGAATATAAAAAAACAAGAGATACAGACACATGGAAATAATAACTAAAGGAAAGGCCATAATCCGAGAAAATTAAGTAATTTTTTGTATGTGCGGGGATAGTAGCAATGTGTTAGTTTTTGTTATGGAAGTAGCCAATCAGTGGTATTTTTAAAGGAGGTTAATATATTTTGTGGTATAAATAATTTTACATAAAGGTTTGATGATACCGAAAGTAATAAAAAGTTTGAAAAAACTTCCTATATGGACCTATTAACTCATTTGTTATTTCACATGGAATCTCACAATTATTTGTTATATCTCATAATTATTTGTAAAGATTTTCTTGATGCCCCCATTAATTTCAACTAAAATTTCTTGGTGCTGCCATTGAAAAATAAGGCGACATAAAAACTCCGGGAACTGAAAGTGTAAGCAATTCGAGAAGGGTGAATATAAACTTACTTTTACAACTAATTTATTCAATTTCAACAGACATTTTGCCATTATTTTTTTTAAAAACACCAAGAACCCTTTTAAAACAGTTTAACTTCCCTGAAAAATAACTTTCCAAATGAATATCGCCGATCAAAACACTTTACTTCGCACTTTGAAATCATCAAAACATCAAAATTACATCGAGAAACGTCAAAGATGGCGATACTCTCTTTGCCCGTTTTACCTCTTGTCTACATGTGCAATTGCTTATCGCATGCACACGGATTTTACACATTAGGGCCTTTCCTTCAGTTATTATTTCCATGTACAGACACAATAAACTTCTAGTTTAAACAAAAATGCAAAAACAAATAAAAAAATAACTGAAGAAAGCGCAATATCATGCACCTGCATACGGGGATTTCTAGATTTTCCTACAACCAGTTTTATTAGTGTATGTGTTCCATCAACATTACAGCATGTCAAAAACATTATCCGCTCTTTACTTGTTCTTCTTGCCAACCCATCGGCATTATAAACTTGGCTTAGAATAAGTTCTAATTCCGTTATTTTCTCTTCGAACTTCTTGAATGGTTTAACCGCATTACAGCCATTGAACAATTTTTCATCACTAGCTTTAAGAAATCTTTATCCATACCGCTTGGTAAATTTGTAGATCCATCCATTGCTGGCATTAAGAGTTCTGTCTTCAACATACAACTCTCCAAAATAAAACAAAGCTTTCTATGCCTTCTTCTTTGTTGAAGAAACCAGGCGTATAAACGTTTTTCCATTTCTAGATACTCGTCAGTGTTCAAAATCTTCCTCTTTTCCAAATTATACCCGTATTGATGAGCAAATCTCGAAAGTTACATTTAACTTTTAAAAATCGAAGTTTATCTTACAACATTTTATGCCTCTTAAATTTTTCCTCATTGTTTTTATTATCAGATATTTTTCCATATTTTTGCGCAAGGTATTTACCACTAAAACCTCTTTTTAATTTTTCTAGAATGTCAGTTATCTCTCGTAAGGTTATAGTTTTATGTTGCCTTTTGTATGTGTTTACATTTTAACCAAATAAAAATGTCAATAAATCATATAAGATTGAAATGGGACGCTTAAAACTTACCTACTGAGTCTGGTAGTCCAACGAGAAAGTTGCAAATTGCAGCAAAAGCCAACAACAAATTGTGAGAAGGATTCAGTAAACACATTTAAAGATATTACATCTGCTTAAATTGCCTGTGTTTCTGCACGCATTGCCATACATATATGATTGTGTGAATATGTATATGTCTAATTGTAAATGTTATATAGGAATATCATAACTGTTTAGTTTCTGATAGTTGGTACATTGCATGAAAATTGCCAGTCATTTTCCATTTGAGTGTGACGGATTTAAGAAATCTCAATCAATGCCGATTACAAGAACTTCATGCAGAAATATTAACGTATGTATGTATATACATACAAAATGGGAATTCACAGGCTTTCTGTCAGCTGTTTCCAAAACTACTGGAAACTTTCTTTTTAAACAGGCTTTTATTATGCCTCAACGTTTCACTGGATATCACACAGCGTCTTCAGGAAGTCTTTTCTAAAAACATTTTTTCTATCATTTTACATACAAACAATCAAAAAATAAAGAAATGCCAACTCACTCAGTCAAAAAAATTATTACCTGTCACGTTTTTACTTTTTGGTTTTATGCAACAGTTTTTTTGGTTTAGATTTAAATTTTTTTGACTGAGTGTGTTGGCATTTCTTTATTTTTTGATTGTTCGTATGTAAAATGATAGAAAAAATGTTTTTAGAAAAAGACCTTCTGAAGACAATAATAAATGCATTTTTAAAAAGAAAGTTTCCACTAGTTTTAGAAACAGCTGACGGAAAGCCTGTGAATTCCCATTTTGTGTGTGAATTGAAACGATCAAGAACATATTATCTAATTAGAAATATTAATGGTCCGGAGTATAATGAATCCGAACTAGTGAGTGTATACTGTACTTGATTTGAACTTAGCCGGGTTGATCCTAACTTTGGGATTGTTTTTGTAATCCGTTTATGTTTCCAAATTTTTTAATTCAGCTAAATTAAGCTTGAGTTTTAGAGGAGTTCTTATATCACGCCTTTTCTTGTAGAGAATAAACGAGTTTCATGTTGCTTAATCTATCTACTACATGGATCTTACCTTTCTTATATATGTATATATATATGATTATTTTCATTACTTATAAAAATATCATACCGATTTTTTTCTATGTAATATAATGTTATTAAATAAGAAATAACACTCTTCTCTATGTGAAAATTCAGTATTTTGCCAAGAAAGCGTTTTTATTTAAACATTTTTATTTAGAGAATTGAAAGCTCTAACAAAAATTTAAACAAGGCATAATTGTATAAATATAACTCTTGTTCCAAAAACAAGACTTATAATTACTACTTTTGATATTTAAATAACACTTGAATTACATTTTATAATGCAAAGTGAAAAAGTTAAGTTCCTTTAGTTTTCGGTTAAAATTTTTGTATATTCAGAAAACCCTCTCTCTAAATCGCACGTTGCGACTGGAACATATTTAAAATCGCAAAGTTCATGAATGCCATATTGTTGTTCTCAGGAAATATCAATTGCAATTTTTCCTTGCAGCAATTTATTTATCTTCCTAACTTCTTCAAGGTATGATTTAATTTCACAAAATAATCACTTTTTTCCAAATCCAATTTAGTTTACACGTCTTCAACATTTTATGTAAGCAAAACAACGATGCACGGGACGCAACGTGTTAAAAGTCGTTTGGTGAAAAAATCGTTTGTTATAATATCATATTGCTTGGAAACCTTTTTGGTGTAGGTATATGTAATTTGTTTTACTGTAAAATATTTGAATTAAGTTTACGAAAACTGAAATATTATTCCAAGTGCAATAATAAATAAAGGTGAGAGCAAATAAAA
>QYTT01070563.1:0-11459 GCA_006980735.1 Dasypogon diadema
AAATAATGAAAAGCCCCCATTAAAATTGTAGACGGCCCACAACACTGTGTTTCGTCACTATGGGCATTTGATTAATTTTTAAAAATGACAGAAATATGCTGGTACATGCCTACTTTTTGCTCTAGGACCTTGTCGAAAAAAGGCCTGAGGCCAACATAGGAAGTTTGTATTAGCACACCAAGGAATCGGTGTGTGTATATTACTTCAATGGTATTTTCAGTGAGGTTGTTACAAACTTCATTATTGTGCGAAAGTATTAAAATTTAGCCGGCACCTTATTAAAAACTTTGAAAAATAATTTACTAAGTCTAGTGATAATTGTTTAATGTACTGTAAATGAAATTTTAGTGCTTAATTGTTTTTAAAATGGATTCTATCGGTATACACTTTTTAAGAGATAGTGAATCACAAAGAATTGTATTAATGGAGTTACGGGATGCTTCAAATCCTTTGGGATTAAATGATAATAAGTAATTCTATCGTTTGAATTTTGACGCACAGAAATAATTTATTGGTTTGCAGTTTTGTCAGGAAGTTTCGTCTTTCTAAAGATGCATTCAAATACTTGGTGGATGCATTTTCAAAATCTCCGTATAATAATTCAAGGAGAATAAATGCTATCCCGCCTATTCTGAGACTTGCAGCAGCTTTACGCTTTCTTTCTCAGGGCTCATATCAAGAAAATGTTGGCGAGTCACATCTCATATCCATGTCCCAATCGACATTTTCTGTAGTTTTGTCTCAAATTATTGATTTTATGGAAGATTTCATGTGCCCTAAGTGGATTTCATATATAATGAATATAGAGGAGAAAAAAGAAGTCAAAAAGCATTTTTATGAAACCATTTTTCCACTTTGAATTTGAGTTTTCTTCCACTCGAACAAAAAAAACTTACCGAGCAAACACTCGATGACAGCCTACTCGAAAGCGCTCGATATTTAGTTGCCAAATGGAAATTTCTCGATTTCGACCGCTTTCGTGTTCGAATCGAGTTGCCAAATACGGGCCCAGGACTTGTTCTAGTCATATATCGAACAGAGCTAGAAATTTGACAAGTGCACTTTATGGTGGTTATAATGGAACAGAAAGTTTGAAATTATAAGTAATCAACGGAAAAGTTCTTAATTAATTCTCTAAAAGTTGGAGTTTTAGTTGTAACTGAAAGTAAACTTGTGTGTTTTGATATTTTCCCAGTGGGTGCGCTTGTCATATGTGAACTAGCTATTAACATTTACAACCAGCGAAAAATGTTCGTTTGTACCGCTCAAAAGTGCGACCTGAACCGCTCGAAAGTGCTGCTTTCGTTTAAAAACTTTTAAGTAAACAGACAGACCTAGAGTAAGTTCTAAAACGTAGCTATAGTTAACTGTAGTTGACTTTTGTAGTTCCGAGACTCAGAAGCTGACTCTCTGAAGTCATTCGATGCAACTTTACTTCGTTCCAAAACAGCTGAAGTTAACTACAATACTCAACTATTTTGGCACCTGCTTTTAAACATGTTCTAGCTACTCTCACAATTTATTGACAGCTGTCTAGTTGAGAGGTGTTTTTTGTGTTTGTAATCGAGAAATGGAGGGAAAAGTTGTGGGAATAATGGAGGAAAGGAGGGATCAGTACATAATAATATAGAAGTGGAAGACGGTAATAATTTTTAATTTCCTTTGTGGTTTTAATCACAGTGTCCTTTTTAAAAATATGGTAAATGAGCGAAATGACAGCTCTCACATCTAGAAATGTAACATCCACCATTCCAAAACTGCGAGCGGTTGCTGTTGACTTGACAGAATTATGGCATAGTTTTTGTATAACTCATGGAAATAATAACTAAAGGAAAGGCCCTCATGTATAAAATCCGTGTACGTGTGATAAGCATTTCCACTTGTTGACAAGGGGTAAAACGGGCAAAGAGAGCCTCGCCTTCTTTGACGTTTCTCGATGTCATTTTGATGATATCAATGTACGAAGTCGCGTTTTTGTGAATTTTTACGTAAAATAGAAAGTGAAAGTTTTGTGAGAATATAAAACATAGTGGCAGTTTGCTTACTGCAAAAGATAATTTTTAATAAAGGCCGAAAAACGTGGAATTTTCACCATGAAGTGCGCTGTCTTGTGTTGTAAAAATAATCGGCGATCTTCAGCCGGAAAGTCATTTTTTAGGAAAGTTAAAGTGATTTAAAAGGGGTTATTGGTGTTTTTTAAAGAAATAATGGCAAAATGTCTGTTGGAATTGAATAAATTAGTTGTAAAATTAAGTTTAAATTCACCATTCTCGAATTGTTTACATTGTCAGTTCCCCGAGTTTTTATGTCGCCTTTCTTTTCCAATGGCAGCACCAAAAATTTTTAGCTGTAATTAATGGGGGCATCGAAAAAATTTTATCAAATAATTGTGAGATATAACAAACAATTGTGAGATTCCGTGTGAAATAACAAATAAGTTAATAGGTCCATATGGGAAGTTCTTTTCAAACTTTTTATTATTTTTGGTATCATCAAACGTTTATGCAAAATACTTATACGACAAAATATATTAACCCCCTTTAAAATTACCATCAATTGACTACTTCTATGGCAAAAACTAACACATTGCTACTATCCTACCACATACAGAAAATTGCTTAATTTTCCCGGGGTTATGGCCTTTCCTTTAGTTATTATTTCCATGGTATAACTGCAGCTACAACTGTAGGTACGTTTTGGGACGCACATCTAATGTAGCATAAGCTAACTGAACGAATTTTCGGTCATAAATGTGACAATTGTCAAATCATTTTGTTTGAAGTTATAAAGTAGATGGGCGAAGAGAGAAAATTATGTCAATGGCTATTGTTTCAGCTAATTTCCTGTTTTAATTACTTATTTTTTATCAATTCTCGCTTTGCATTATTGAAACTTGGTGCATCCGCAAAAAAATTTAACTGAAAATTTCTCATTGCAATTACATTGACAGCTGTCATTATGTTACTTTAAAACGACCTGCAGGGCATCATTAAAGTGGGAAATACAAGGTTTGTTCAACGAGCCTGAAAGTAGAGCAGAGCAGAGCAGCTCAGACCAGCTCACTTCAGAGTAGCTGTCAAAACTAAAGTTGGGCAAAAATAGGTTTATTTAATGAGGCTAACCGGATTTTTCCTTAAGACCTCGGTCAACTTTCTGTGTTCAATAACGCTACGAAATCGACCGAAGTTTCCGAGGCATGTGTTCATTGACGGCTGCCAGATTTAGTCTCGGTCAGTCTCGGTCTACTTTTCTTGCCCAAGCTCTAGACTTAAGGCAAACTCAGGACAAGTGTCATTCGTGGAAGTGACAGCCCAAGTCGTTCAGACGAGCTGGGGCGGTTTTGACAGTTTTCCTAAGATTGTACGAAGTTCTCTCGGTTAATCTGGGGCAGTGTCTCATTAAACAGACCTAATAAGCAACATGGAGCAAATAGTTCATTGAACAGAAATCTGAAATTTTCTGAGCTGAGTTAGGTCAAGCTGAAATGATTATGTCCTTTACACTTATATATTCTATCACTTTATTTCTTTTATATTTTTAAATGTTTAAAAAGGAACTTTCATCAGTATTATTTCTTAAAAAATCCAAATTTTTCTCAAACATAACAAATTACTCCTCCCACAATTTTGTTTTGACAGATCTCATTTGCCTGCCCGAAAGTGATCTGAAAAATTTTCAGAGCACAATTTGGCAGCCCAGCTCACTTTAGAGCAGGCTCGTTGAACAGAGCAGGTTAGTTTCGGGCAAGTTAGAGCAAGTTTTTGGTCTCATTGAACACAGATCATGCTCGATTTGGTTCCAGCTCAACCTAGAGCAGCTCGTTGAACAAACCTACAATGATGCAGCTGCGGCAGCTGCTGCAGCGTAAGCAAGAGCTGTCAAAAGTTAAATACAAGGTTTTGATTGAAGCCCGTTACAATGGGCAGTTGCGGCTGCGGCTGATGCATAAGTTGAAGCTCAAAGTTGGCAAATTCTGAACTTTGCAGCGCAGCTATATCCAGTGTTGTGCTTTTTGAGGTTAGGAAGCCAATGGCAAAATAAAATTAAGTTTAAAAAATTTGATTGAAAAGGTGAAGGAAAACGCTGCATTGTTTAAGTTGTTCCATCCGAAATACTAAAATATTAAGAAAAGAGCTCAAGTATGGGGCGAAAGTTTTCTTTTGACAATTTGATTCGCAGCACAAATGTAACTGATCTGCTGCAAGGTGCGCTTTAGCTTCAACCGCAGCTGCACCATTGTAACTCCTCCTTAAGTTTTGTTATATAAACGGCATAACATAGGTCTGTACGGGTTTTTCCAGACAACTCTCTGTGTTCAATGACGACGACGACGACAGAGGGCTGTCAAATTGTATGGGAAAAGCTTTGACAGTTTTCATGAAATTGTACAAGGTTACAAGGCTCATTAAACATTAATTGAACGCTTTTTTATTACATTAGGTCTGTTTAATGAGGCTAACCGGATTTTTCCTGGCGACCTCGGTCAACTTTCTGTGTTCAATAATGCCACGAAGTCGTCTGAAGTTTCCCAGACATGTGTTCATTGACGGCTGCCAGATTTAGTCTCCGTCAGTCTCGTTCAACTTTTCTTGCCCAAGCTCTAGACCTAAGGCGAACTCATGAGAAGTGTCGTTCGAAGTGACAGCGGACTGTTTACGTGCGAATTTATTTATTTAAATCTGTAATTTGGAAAAGAAACTTAAGTGTGCAGTTTTAATAAAGCTATAAATGCGATTTCTGATTATTTTTCTCATATTTTTTAACCCTAAATTAAATTGAGGGCTTTGCAAAATGTTAAACGTGATTTTTGTCAAGAAATAGCTGTTCAATGAGGGAATTGTCCGAAGTAGAATGGATAAATCCGGACGCCTTTGACAGTTTTCATGAAGTTGTACAGTTATCTAAGTTATCTCCAAAAAGACCAATTTTAGAAAAATCGGGCTTCTGATAACCCTGGATCGGTCACAATCTCACTAAATGCACAATTTCAAGAGTTAAATCGTAACGTAAGGGCACGTTTTTAATGCATTGCAAAGTTAATCCCCAAGCAGACTATTCTGAATAAGAGCCTGAGTCTGACAAATACTACCTCTAGAAATGCAATAGAGTGGTTTTGTGTGAGAATAAATGTGTAGCACCATTTACAAATTACTAGCTTTAAGCAGTTCAATTAGGATTAGCCTGTTAACTTTTCATTACCAATTGAAGTATCTACTTACCCTCGGGCTTAGCTTTCTTCATTGCTGGCTCGTCGTCATCGGAATCGGATTTGCCGCCATTCTTTTGCTTCTCGTGCTCCCTTAGTTCCTCCGCAGGAATGCCATCCATACCAAATATCTCAATTTCAATATTCGATCGATTAGGCAATGAATTGGGCACTTTGTCAATTGTTTCCTTGTGGACTTGCATGCAGTGTATAGAAAGACCTGGCCCTGTATAAAGTTTCTTGTGACAAATGTGACACTTGAAATGTTTCGCCTTCTGATGCTGAACCAAGATTTTCTCATCGTCAAACTCTCGATTACAATACCTAAATTGATAAGGCTAGCAGTTAAGGAAAAGGCAATCTAATCTATTTTTAGAGCATGAATGACAAGTTGTTATATAAACTAAAAAATTTCCTGAAAAGGATACCAGCACCACGGCTTGGAAGCCTTCTTCTTTTTTCGCCCCATCCTTTCCTGTTATTCGCTCACACACTAAAAATTATTAAATAACAGAACAGTTTGTACTAGCTTGCATTTAAAACTGTTTAATCTAATGAACAGGTAAAATTAATGTCAACAGCAATCACTTTTATCCCACGAAACCTAAAATGGCTACCATTCGAACACGTTAGGTTAATTACGTTTGACGTTTTTATTGTGCTAAATATTTCGTAATACAAGTATAATGGTAATTGTCACAGCTAGAAAATGGTTTCTATATGAAATAGGAGCTTTTGCTAGGTTTATACGAACAAATTATTGATAAGTTCTTCTTAGACTATAAAACAAAGCGGACAAGACAAAAAGCTAAAAACCGTCAGGCGTTTTCTTCTATTTTGGTAAAGCGCTTGCATTATGATTGGTATTATTTTCTGAAATTACGTAGTTGAAACTTGCAACTTCTGGGGAAGGGCTGAGAAGTACGCTTGTTATATTGTGAAGAAACAAAAGAGTATGATTGTCACGGTATATAGAATACAAGGTATGCTCGAGGGGAGAATGACATTTGGCCGTGACGTCACCTCGACAAAATTGTGTGGAAATTTGAAGTAATTTATTAATTAACTAAATAGTTAAGCATAGTTTTCATTCATTTCCTTACAATAATGTTCCGTTGCGCATACTCTAGCATATTTATTCATGACTGATTTTAAAATTTTTCGGTAATATAATCAAAAATTCTTGGCGCAGTGACGTCATTTCGGCTAAAATGGCAGAAGTAGTACTTGGAAAGAGTATACCTTGTATTCTCTATTATGATGTATGAATATTGGTTTTCAAGGGATCTATACTTCGGGCCTTAAGGAAATCTGGAAGATATTTTAAAAAGCAAGGCAATTTTAACAATTTCTCGAATGATATTGAACCTTTCCAAAGAAAACTTACAATTCTGCATGGAATTCTACATCGACAGGTATTTCACACATAATGTCTTGTATTATTTGTTTTATGGTCGAAGGCTTCGAGCATACGATGGAAAAGGAGTGGAAACAACCAGGCAAAATTAAAGCCTTCTCACTAACCCGTAGAACTTCATGTTCATTTTACAGTGTAAAAACTGGCTGTTTGGGGTAAATCAAGAAATTTTGTATGGAAATTTTCTAGCCCAAGCTGTCAAACATACACACAAGCATATAACTGGCGTTATGTCAAAACCCCCGGGACTATAAAACACAAGCCGCTAAGCAGAAATTGCAACTCACACATGAACTGCTTTTTATGAACGTCTTAATATAGAGAAAGTAGACCGATGACTCATGTTCGGACTACTTTTCTCTTTATTCCTATTTTAAAAGCGTTCATAAAAAACTATTTCACACATGTGCAAATCCTACTTCATGGCTTGTGTTTTATACTCCCGGGGGTTTTGGTTATGCCCAGTACATATTTTGTGTATGGGTGCATTAGTTTGCCAATTAGTTGTCAGTCAGGAAAACAAGATTTTGGAGGGAAGAAAGTACATTTGACAGCTTTTTTATATTGTCGTTTATGTAAATTAAATCAACCTCAATGGTCATAAACCCAACTTGCACCACTTAAGCCTAGTACGCTGCTGAATCGGAATTCCGATTTGCAATTCAAGCATTTATTTCTACACGGTAAAACTAGTGTTTAAAATAGTGTGGAAAAGAAATCAAATTTCGGAGACTTCATTCTGACGTTTGAAACCCACAAGGTGAATACTGAAAATGGTACAGATATAACACATCTGACAACGGCTGTCAAAATTGCCACTTCTGGCAATCGGAATAAATTATCCAAGCATTTATTCCGGTTTCGCCTAGACGGAAAATTTGTCTCCACTCGAAGGTGGAGCCATCTATGGCATTAATGCAGTCTGACGGGATTAAGATTGGCTGGGTCAACTGCAGGATCCAGAGGAACTGGAGGAAGTGTTGGAGTGGGGGAGACCAGGCCTGATTCCCGGGGCGGAACGGTGGTGGACTTTGTGTCCAGAGCTGGGGTGGTTGTTTTAAACAACGGCTCGACGTCCACCTTTCGGAGGCCTGGCTGTAGGCAGACAATTCTCGACATCTCCCTGGCAACGGAACGCCTGGCTGCATGGGCGGAGAGCTGGCGGGTGATCAAGAACTATACAGTCAACGATCACCAGTATATCACGTGCCAAGTGCGGGATATATCGCCGGTCCAAGCCCAGGGCCCACAGGGCCGCCCAAGAGGAATGCCGCCAGGATCAATGTCGAGAGGCTGTCTCTGGCCCTAACACACGGTCGGCGAGCATCGAACGGGGTACCGGAGGATTTGCCATCTCTGGAGTGAGCTGAAAGGTTAGTGGACTCTACCATGAGTTTAACCCACAGGGCTTGTCGGGAGACAGTGCCGAGGAAGAGACAACGAACTGACCGACGCGACCCCGACGCAGCCCCGAAGTCTGTCGAGCACAAAGAAGCGAGGAAAGAGCTTCGTCGGGCCATCAAGGCAAGCAGGCGTCTCTGCTGTAGACGGTTGGGAGAGGATCTAAACAATCCTATACCCCAATCCTTGGGGATTGGGGTATAGGGTCCTCCGGAAACTGAGGGCGTTCGCACCGAATGCCCCTCTGGATGGGGAGACCACTCAGTCCATCGTGGACGCCCTTTGCCCCACCCACTCGTTGGGTCCCCACCGCCTAGCTAACGGGTCCCCGAGGCTCCTTTGTTCACAATGGAGAATCTTGTAGATGTCTCCCACAACTTGCAATGTGGGAAGGCACCTGGGCCAGACGGACTTCCAGCAGAGATGCTGAGGGCCAAAGTCGAGAGCCATCCAGAGCTATTGCTGAATATGTACAATGTCTGTCTAAAGGCAGCAGTTCGCCACCCGCTGGAAGACAGCAAGGCTTGAGCTGATCGCCAAGGGATTGCCTCCTCCTTCCCATACAATTTATAGCTTGTCTCATAGAGACTGGACGTTCGATCGGCCACTTTAACTGGAATAATTTATTGAGGAAACTAAAGATACTATGTTAAAATTCATTTTCGAATAATTTATGTAAAAAATAAAAAAAAACAGGGAATTTTCTGAGGAAAATGCAAATTTTCCTAAAACTTATTGAAAAAAAAGAAAATTTTCAATATCTTAAAGGCAATGTTTGTTGAGTGGGAGTATATACATGAATGAAGTTGAAATCTAAATAATAAAGCCCAATTAATTATCTGTAAAACAAGGCCCATTAGGTTTTCTTACGGACAGTGGTTCCGAGATTATGATTTAATATGTACGTGATATAAAAAGACCAGCATATCAGCAATTTCTGGCTTTAAGAAATTGCGTTTGGGTGTTGTAAAGTTCCCTGTTTTAGAGAAAGTTCGTTTTGAACTAGCGGACGTTATTGTTATCGAGAGCGATTGTCTAGCCAAGGAAGCTACCAATGGAAATTCATCCTGTCGAGTTTTCCACCAGTCCAGGGCGATCATCTCCAAGGGAAGCTGCGGCTCTGTCGTGTACAGTTCGAGTTTCACTTCAACTTTTTTTCGGAATGTATGGGCTTGTTGAACAAGAACTCCAGTGCTGATCTGCGCTCGCTATATTTAGCTTCCTCATCTGACGTGGTTGACGGCCAGCTTGCAGCTCCCAAAAGCCCAAGAACATTCTCATGAACTTTGCGACGGGTTTCGGATAATTCTTCCTCTACGTCTTTGCACCGCGGATCCAAGAAGGAGGTGGTAAGCCTCGCTGATACCTCTTAAAATTTATCCCACGTCAATAGTTCTTCGCACTGGCTAGAGACAATACTTTTAACTTCCTCAAAGCATTTTGAAGTGGATAAAGGTAAATTATAATTTTGATATCCAAGTAATTCCAACAATTTAAAAATAGGCGAAATCTGTGTAAAAAACAGCTATATATTTTGTAAGAAAACGTTTCGATTAGTAATAAACGTTTCGCAAACACGTTTTGTAACAAAAAAACGTTTCGTAACAAAAAAAAAACGTTTAAACGTTTTGTAAGAAAACCTTTATCTTATTAAACGTTTTTCAAGGGTGCGTTTAAAATATTTAATCGAAAACGTTTAAACGGAAAAACGTTTTAGACCTGGAGCCCTAGTAGGTACCAACCTAGACGCAATTTCTTGAAGACACCATATCTCAGTGAGTATGACAAATGGACCCCTTATACAATATATTTTCTTAGAATGAGAAATCACCCCTTAAAGGATTAGCATCTGAAACCGGGGCACCCTGTATATATTTATACTGTAACTAACATAAAATGGCGATCTCAGGTAATTTGTTAACTATTTTGTACAAATAATTCAGAGCTATATTGGTTGGTATTATTAATTTTATTGTTTCCATTTACAGGTTCAATAAAAGGAATGCTGTCTTACATACAGAATACAAGCATAGTCATAAAATTCTTTTGAATTTGATTAAGCATTACATGAGAATGTAACACATTTTCAACTAATTACAATTTTGTTTAATGTTGGCTCTATATGTAGGGATTAATAGGAAGTGACTTCTGAACTACTGGTAAGCCTGCTATAAAGTAATAAATAGTGGTGATATCAATACGTGGGGGAGATAAGGCTGAATGTGTTTGAAATTAGCAACCAGGAAATACACCCATTTTCACATGCCTCTCAATTGCGATATTCTCAAGTTTCCTTTAATTTTTTTATGCATTACTGCAGAGGTCATGATTTTTTAATTCTCTATAATTGCAGATTTTAATACCATTTTTTAATACCTATTTGCCCTTTCAGTGAATGAGCATTTAACGTTCGTAATGAGCAACGCAATTGGTTAGAGTTAAATGCAGTAAAATTTCTGTAAAGCTAAATTTAAGGATAAATGGAGCTTTTTCTTCGATTAAGAGTTGAAAGCTCAACGTTGTAACTCCATAGGAAACAATTGTTTTTCTTGTAGCTGGTCAGGGTGAGTGCTTGTCGGTAATTTTTTCTTAGGAAAGCATTGAAATTCGCATCAAACATATTTCCCAGAGACTTGGCTACTAAAGGTCTTTAACTTTTAAAAGGGATAAGTGATTAGAAATAAAGTGTTTTATATTAATCTTATCGAAATGGAATCATCTTAATTATTCTTACAGGGGAGCTGCTGCCTGTTGTACCCCTATTTCAAGTAAAATAATAAGTGGTTGAGTGAGATTCCATACCCCCAGCATTTAACCATGCTGTGAAGGTATTATTAGATATTTTTAAACCAAAAAACATATACGACTATAAAGTATTGTATGACTGTATTAAGTATTTCCGCCTGGTTTTGTGGAACCAATGATGAGGAATATATCGATACTGCAAATTCAAAATATTATAATTAACAGAGGTGACAATTTCAAAAGGTAGGAAGAAATATCGATGTAATATTAGCGGTATATTATTAGATTAAGCAAATACTTAACAAATGTCAATATATCGCTATTTCTCAAGTGCAGTAAGGTGAATTTTCCATCCTCTATTTATGACACTACACTTCTCTTAAATGAATATGTCAATGTTACAAATTTTTTTTTCCTTTTCTTTTTAAAATTTAACCTCTGTTGTTTATAACATTTTAATTTATTATTTAATCATAGATGTATGGTATTATAAGTATAATAAGCGAACGTTTGTAAAGTCTAAAAATATTCATGATACAAGAAACTATATAGCCATTAATGGAAAACAAAACGAAATCGTCTGTCTGAATCGCCTGTCTGTCCGTCAGTGGCGGTTTAAGAGAACAAGAGGCGCCAATCCGAGCCCCCCACCTCAAAACAGATATTCGAGGTGTAATTATTGGAAAGATA
>QYTT01070567.1:0-10233 GCA_006980735.1 Dasypogon diadema
AATTTTTAAACGCAAAAACTTTTAATAAGCGCCATCTATTTTGCCGTAGGAGACTTAAATAATCCAGTAAGCTTTTTAACTCGGTTAAATAACCGAGCTAATTTAACCCAATTAATGTATGACAACTCTGTTCTCTGCTGCCAGAAGAACGCAGCTTATGTCTCATTTTCTCTATTATATTAACCATTTATTGCATAGTATGAATCTGTTCAAGATTTCAGTTTTGCAGTGACTTTTAAGGGCTAAACAGAAGAGACAGAGAAGTGTCCATTTCTGCATGGTAAAATATTTTGCATGTGTCATTTTAATTCTTGCTTGCATGAGAGGATTAGGCCTACAGGGGACACCTCCAAAAAAAAAACGCGCCTCTTGCCTTGCCTCTAGGGTGGTGTGGAAAAATTTAATTTTATTTGTGAAATTTAAGGTGCAAATTGAGGGAACATATAAAAACGTTATGCCACTCATATTCAATTTGTGCAATTGCACAGGGGTCTCCTAGTTTAATTAATTATGATAGTTTTGTGCTTTGTTTACGAAAGCAGATTTATAAGACACTCGCAATTAATGTTTCTAATTTCGCACTTATCTTTTTCGTCGAAATGACAGACTATATCCAGCCAGCCCTTTGAAGATGACATCAAAGAATTATTGAGGATATATTTAGGATGAAATTAGAATTTGTTTCAAATATTTTAGGGTTTTTAAGCAGTAATCAAGATTTAGAATTAATTAAAAAATGTAATGTAACGCCAAATTGTAAAAGCTACAAAATGAAAAACCAGCACATGAATTGTAAAACATTTAGTATCAAGAAATTAGTAGGCCAGAAATTAAAATTTATATTTGTGATCAATTTGTGAAAATTCAGGAGACATCTGCTCGTCAATACACGAAGCGTCCACCCAAGAGCTTTTTTGAAGTGCTATGTCTTCCAGTGGACACCGGCTTTTGGAGGTTCTTCTTGATCCTGCTGTTCAAGTGGCAAGTGCAAAAAGAAAAAGAAAAAAGAGAAAAAACGTATATCTTTAAAAATTTGTGAAGTTTTGTTTCAAACGAAAAAGTAAAGAAAGAAAACAACCGGTGAAGAGAGAGAGAGAGAGAGAGAAGGTTGGGGATGTCAGCGAACACAAAAAAAATATATGGGAATTTATTCCGACATCACAAATTTAAATTCAATTCCTTTATTTGCGACTAAAACTATTGGCAATACATATCAAGTTCTAAAACTACTGGCAATACATAAAGTCTCAGTTACAAATACGATGCAGAAGTTTACACTAATGCTCACATATAAAGATTCTGTTCGATAATACAGTGAGAGCTTATGTTAATACAAATTGGTTGCCCTCGAAAAAAACGATCTCTACTTTATATATTTCCAAGACAAATGATTTCATCATTTGAGTTCATCATATCAAGGGTATGATTCAGAAAAAGCAACAAGATGTCGAAAGGATTGTGAAAAAAACGATCTCTACTTTATATATTTCAATCCTGGAAGAAATTAGTACCTTAGGCTTCGAAGATTAGGCACAACAACAACAAAAGCGCAGATCATTTGCAATGGGACTTGGGGTGGAGTGTGCTGTGGTGGCATCTGGGCATCAGGAGCTGGCCGTGGAGGCCAGAGCCGAGACTCAAGTGAGTCTCATGCTCTAGACTGAGCCAGCCGGGAGATCTCACAGGAGGCACGAGAGTATTCCTCCTGACCTGTCACACAGCCCTGATGGCTGATGAAATTCAGGAGGAGCTCTCACCCTTAGGAAGCTTCGCCACGGACGATCGTCCTAATGAGAGACAGATATCCGTGTCGAGGTCTTCCTAGAGGGCTCGCTCCTGGAGTCTCCAGGTCTGACCCAGCCGCTCCTGGCTGCCCCGGCCCAGATGCCTCGGAGGGGCTAGTGGCGGCCGGCACGCTGCACGGCTAGCGTTGCGGTGAGGGTGGGGTGGGTCTAGGAAATAACCGCCGCCTCCTCCGAAATGCCCATTGACAAAAAAGGAATAGTGCCGTAAAGGATGGGAGGGACGAAGGAAGAGGGAGAAGAAAAAGGAGGAAAAGCAAAGGAACAAAGATAAAAAAAGGCAAAAGGAAAATAAAAAACAAGATAAAAAAAAACAACGGAGGAGGAAAAAAAGGGGAGAAGAAAAGAAAAAGGGAAACATAAAGAGATTCCAAAAAATGAGGAAAAGAAAAAGGAAGCCTAGATGTGGGGGCCTCGTTCCTACCTGCTTAGCGGTGGGGGGAGTCTGATGGTAGTGACTCCCCCTTGGTCGTGTCCCCATCCACCCTATGACGTCCGGTGGCCCGAAACTGTGGACGTCCCTTGTTGTGTCCCTCGTCGAAACCCAGCTGAAAGCTAAAGAGAATAACAATCTCCCAGAGGGGGGATCAAGGGGGTCAGCGAGCGCAAAAAAACTCAATGTATCATATTAAGCGGTTAGTGTAATTCAAGCCTTAAGGGGTTGTAGAGGTATAAATATACCAAATTCGCATTCCTTGTCAAAACCAAATTTCCATTTCCATATACAGGAATGTCTGCAGATATATCTCAGGAGGTGAATAGAAATTTTAAGTCTATTAATATTAGTGTCACTGCACTTCTAGGACTATGAGGACCTTACCAAAAATTACATGCAGATTTAGATAAAGATACCTGTTAAAATAGTTTAATCTAGTTCGGCCGTGATCCACCCTTACCAGAACACTTGTCTGACTAACCGAAACTGGGTGTTTTCAATAAAATAAATCCAACATAGCAAAATATGAGCGACGTAGTTAAGGGGGTCCAGGCCAATTCACATTTGATCTTCACAATTTGTCCCGGGCTTAAACCTATTATCGCCTAGCCTAATGCTGCATAAGTAATTTCAAGTCAAATCTGAAAATAGTGCAATCATACTACCAGGGTTTCTTATTTCATTTCAGGATCTTAACACTGAAGTTGGAGAGAATGTTCTGTGCTAAAATTGCAATATATAGGGCATACTGACTCTACCGAAAGTGTTATTCATTTGAAAATTATTATAATTTCCTCGCGAAAGAAATTTTCAAAATATATTTTAGTAAAACTTTGGTGCTCGAAATTGAATTTATCCTGGAAAATGTAAAATAGATAGTGAAGACATAATTAACATCAAATCTCCATCGTTTATTCATTTAAGTCTGGAATGATTAGCAAAATTCAACTTGATAATATTGGCGGTGACGCCAGTTGATTACAGTCCGTAATTTGATAGGAAATGTCTGTTTCGAGTTCTTATGTGTTGAGGTTTGCTCGAATAATGAGAAATGCATGCTGACGTCCGTGTACTGCCCACCTAATAGTTTTAATCTTGATACTGCCAGTGCATTTGAAAACGCGATGTCGCGCCTTACCCAACGTTACTCTAATGTCATAGTTGGCGGTGACTTCAATGTTAATTTATGTGCACAAAATAGCCTAACCAGCCAATTCGTGCACTTTTTCCAGTCTCCCCATTTGAAGTAGTCAATTATTATCCTACATACTACAACTCAGCAAATCCCTCGCTTATCGACCTACTACTAGTTGCAGATAGTGAGAAAATCATTGCACACGACCAAATTAGTCCTCCGAGCACACTACATTACAGCATTACCTCAAATCCGCGGCCTATGACGATTTCTTACCGGGATTTTAATAACCTTGATTTTGCTTCATTGGATTCTGAGTGCTCTTCCTTGCCTTGGGCTGCCATATTTGATTGCGCCTCAGTCGACGATCAATTATATCTCTTCACTTCGTTAACAACATACTTGTTTGATAAGTATGTTCCAACTAAAACTAGAGAAGTTGCGCCCAATAGCTGCCCTTGGTTTTCCGTAAGAATAAAAACCCTTATATGTGAATGAGAATACTTATATCAACGAAGCAGACGCCTCAAAACTGCCGAGTCTAGACTTTTATATAAAGCTTTCCGCAATAGAGTAAACGCATCGGTAAGGCAGGCAAAAAGAGTTTATTATAGCTCCGAACTGAACCCTAACATTAATCCAAAAGTTCTGTGGCGGAATCTACGCCAGGTCGGAGCTTATGGGAAGGATCGTGCTGTTTGCAGCTTTGACCCGGATGAACTTAATGTATGTTTTACCTCCAGTAATACCATGCCAGTTGCAGGTCCTGATGGCTCATATCCTGTCCCTCTGAGTCCATCTGAGGCCGATTATCCTACCAACTCTAGCAGCCATTTCACCTTTCGTGGGGTCAACTTGACAGAACTCTATTTAGCCATGATTTCGATCAAGTCCGATGCAATAGGACCGGACAATCTTTCACCACGTTTTATCAAACTCCTGTTCCCCATCATTGGTAACTACTTACTTCACATAATAAATTCATGCCTAATGTCATCTTCGTTTCCTAGTAGCTGGAAAACTGCGACAGTCCTACCAATCCTTAAAAAGGCCTCAGAATCTCCAGTGGATTTCCGTCCAATAAGTTTACTGTGCTTTCTTTCCAAAGTTCTGGAAAAGTTAATGCACAGCCAAATCCTTGATTTTGTGGAAGAGTGCAAACTCCTGACATGTTGGCAGTCTGGTTTCCGGGCCTCTCATTCTTGTGAGACGGCTATCCTAAAAGTATCATCTGATGTTAGAGGCGCTCTGGATCAGGATAAATTAACAGCATTAGTCCTTTTGGACTTTTCCAAGGCTTTCGATTGTATCAATCACCACATTCTCTTGCTCTCTACTCATTTCAGATTTGGTACGTCTGCTGTACGCTTGATAAACAATTTTTTGTCTGGACGCAGCCAGGTGGTCAAGGTGGACAATAATCTTTCCAAACCGTTGTTCTCCTCGCGTCGTGTACCCCAAGGATCGATATTAGGCCCTTTATTGTTCAGTTTGTTCATAAATGACCTACCGACTGTCGTCCAGGACGCCTGTGTCCACCTCTACGCTGATGATGTACAGCTATATCTAAGTCGGCAAATAGGGCTTGTCGAGGACTGTGTGGAGCGTTTTAACCTAGACTTGGTGAGAGCCTATAATTGGTCCAGACTAAACCTACTGCTGCTAAACCCTGGAAAATCTCAAAGTATTGTTTTTATCAATAGCGCTTTTAGTGAGTCTGACGTTCCACCAATACTTCTAAATGGCTTCCCGTTACCAATGTAAAGCAGCGTGACCAACCTTGGGATCATGTTAAACCAACAAATGAAATGTTGTGACGACGTTAACAGGAGACTTGGTAAAATTTATGGTGGGCTGCGAAGGTTATGGCTTTCAGCTAATATTTTATCTTATAACAATAGGCTGAAACTAGTTAAGGTGTTAATTATACCCCATTTTCTCCTCGGAAGTTTGATTTTTCCTAAGTTAAACATATACAAAGTTTCCCTTCTAGCCCAGAAGGCGCACTTCTCAGCATGAAGCTAAGAAAAATTTACCTATCTCCGCATTAAGCGTTCACACATTTCAAAGAAATGCGTTAAGATTGGGCTCCCCAACAAGCATGCATGTTAGTAAGATTAATCAAAACGATAGAACAAGGAAACAAGAAAGTAGTCAATAACGTTAACGATTAATATGAATCACACGAACAGGAAAAGACGATTTTTTAGTACCTTCTTGGACACATCCAAATCAAAATGCTCTACCACACCATTGACCTCCGCACACATGCGGTTAATAGGCTCATGCTTACCATAGTTAGTTCTAGAGAAGTTAATATTCAAAAGGGGGACACCCCTCTAGTTGCAGCTATTACTTCTGAACGACACCCTACCACGGAGTTCCGCAAAGTCAATATTGGAATTCAGAAGCTGATGGATAAAAACTATGTCCGCAACCCTGCGTCGACTTTTCAAGGAAGTCATGCCAAGAAGATTAAGCCGCTCGCGATACGGTGGAAGAATCGTTGGGTCATTCCAAGGGAGATTTCTAAGCGTGAACCTAATGAACCTGCGCTGAACAGACTCAATATGATTGCTGTGAATAGCATAGGAAGGATTCCACACCTGGGAAGCGTGCTCAAGAAGTGGTTGGACGAACGAGTTATACAATGTTAAAGATACCTGAGGATCAGAGAACTCTTTCGACCAGCGTTTTATGAAGCCCAATATGGAATTACCTTTAGAAACAGCATAGTTGATGTGGGAAGCGAAATCAAGCTTAGAGTCAAGCTTCACACCTATATCATTGACAGACTGAACGCGAGGAATATTGTTAGTAGAAAATGTGTAGTCGTACGAAATATAGTCACGATTTCTAAAGAATGACATGACCTCGCATTTATTTATGTTAAGTTCCAAGTCATTGTGTCCGCACCACGAATAAAAGGGAAGCGCAGTCACTGAGATCATTGATGAAGGAAAAAATCTTCATGTCGTCAGCATAAATTAACACCCTGGAATGCCTCAAAACATGCACAATATCGTCGATTGAAAGGACAAGAATTAGAGGGCCAAGGTGACTACCCTGAGGCACCCCCGATGTCGCCTCTATGACCCTCGACAGAGAACCGCGAAAAAGAACCTGATAGCGTCTTTCAGATAGATACGAGCGAATCCACTCCAAGAATAAACTAGGAAACCCAAGTTTATGCAACTTGAGTACAATGACTGAATGCGACAATTTGTCAAACGCTTTGCTGAAATCTGTATAAATACATTCTGCAGATTTTTACCAAAATCTGTAATGGTATTAGAAGTAAATTCAAGTAAGTTTGTAGTAGTAGACCTATCTGATATAAAACCATGCTAAGCACTCGAGAGAACTCTTTTGCATTGTAGAGACAACTGGGAATAAACTATAGATTCAAACAGTTTAGGTATGCAGGAAAATTTAGCTATAGGCCTGTAATTAGAAATCTCGTTTCTGTTACCTTTTTTGTGAATAGGTATGATGAAGGAGGTTTTCCATAGTTTTGAAAAACATCCGCTACTGAGAGATTTTTGAAAAAGAATGCGCAAGGGAACAACCAGAGCTTCGGAACATGACTTAACCACTGCTGGAGGCACTCCGTCTGGACCCGCAGTGAAATCAAAGGCAAGGCTGTTGATGTGGGCATTAATAATTTCGTCAGAGAGGAAGGGAGATATATCAGCTACACATGGATGGCCGTCAATGTGCGTGAAATTGCTAGAATCCGGCACGAAGTCAGGAGGACGAAACGCTTCTTCGAAAAAAGTAGCAAACATATTGCAGATATCAAAAGTATTAAGTCCATCCAAAGACATGGTTGTACAATAATTATCAGTTTTCCTCGTAAAGGGTTGATGAATAAGCTTTAAATTCATCGTAGCACGCAACAAACTTCTGATGATCCGAAGGGTCTCTAGTTCTGAGAAAGGACTTCCACAGCCTTTTCTTCCTATTTTTCAAAGCTTTAAGCTCCCTGTTAAATCATAGGGGTGAGGTAGGAGATACTTTTTGACGCTCGAAAGGAATGCGAGAGGCAAACACCTCGAAAATCTTGTTGTAAAACATGTTCACGTCAGTGTCTATAGCGCTGTTGCATAGCAAGGCCTCAAAATTAATGGAGGCAAGTCTATTCGACAAGTCCGTGAGGTTTGCCCTCTTAAAGTTGAAGAAGAAATTAGATTCGTCGCTCCGGCGAATATTTCCAGGCTCATAACAAACAGAAATGAGAAGAGGGAAGTGATAGGAGTCAACAGTTGACAAAACAGTTGAATGCTGTTCAACTATTATATTACTTGGGTCGGAGGAGAAAATAAGATCCAACTGCCTACCCAAGAGGTTCTCGACAGTGCTAACCTGGTGCAAACCCAGCCAGCACATGCATCCAAGAATTGAGATTCCCTGGATGAAAGGTTGCCATTGGGAAGGTAGTCATCGTCATTATATACACATTGAACATTGGGTAAATTGAAATCATCAAGGAGGATAATTTTATCCCTAGAACACATCATATCCGAGATATAATTCAAATATAGTATTAAAATGTCGAACAGACTCCGTCCATTGTCGTCAAAACGGTTAATGGAATTAGGAGGGATATAGCAACAAAGAATATACAAGTTTTGTCTGGAAAAACAAGTCCTAAGAGCGACGAGCTCTACGTTAAAATTAGTTGGGAAAGAAGGAAGAGATAAAAGAGTACAGTTTAAATGGGATCTCCATGCTATCAGCACACCACCACCCCGCACATCAGAGTCAGAGTATCTGTCTCTACGAAAAACTTGATAGGACTGGTCAAAGATTTCAGCGTCATAATATCCATTATGTAGCCAGGTTTCAGTGACAGCGATAACGTCAAAGCAGCTGGAAAGGGACGATTGCAACACGTCATTAGTTTTAGTTCTTAATCCCCTTACATCAGGTCCGACCGCCCTCCTCCGTGCGTACGGCGCCGACGACGTCTACGACCCCCCCCCCAATGATCGTAGGGGGGGGGGGGGGGGGGGCAGGAGCAGGAGCGGAGAGGATTGAAGCGGGAGCGGAGGGGCAGGAACCGTAGTGGGAGTAGAGGGGTCAGGAACTGTAGCGGGAGTGGAGGGGTCAGGAACTGCAGCAGGGGTGGAGGAGAAAGTATAGAAGAGGGGGCAGAGGCAAAAGCGGGAAAAGAGAGGTCAGGGACAAAAGCGGGAGGAGAGGGACCGGGAGTGGGGGCAGAAGGGCCGCCGGGAAAGTCCGCACCAGTCCCGATACTATCTGGAGGAGTCCCAGAAAACCCGCCAACAAGGCAGTCAGTCGACACCGGCGAAGAGACACCCACCACGCCATGCAGTGCCAGAGCGCGTAACTGCGATGATAAGGAACCAATCATTTCGGAGCTGGTAGCAGCCTTGGACGACCAGGCCTCCAGCTCACACTTGACCTGCCTAATACTGCGCTTAATGTCGTCCAATATGGGCATAACTGCGCCATGAAAGACGGGACTTCCGGACGAAGTAGACCCAACATCAGCAATGGCCGAACATAGGTCATCAGTAGCGCCAGAGAGCGTGTGGAGCTTAGACGATAGCTCATGTGAGCGATCGAGCAGAATATTCGACCTTGAGCCAAGGCAGTCCACACTACCAAGAAGCTTATCAAGCTTGTCATTAAGGCCAACAACATCATCCAACAACCAAACCCTTCATAAGCCGCAGAACATGACACGGCTTTATACTCGAGCACTCTTTGCAAGTATATTTAGCAGGGGTGATGAACCTGCGCTTCACACAACTTGAGTGAAACGAGTTGCCGCAGACACCGTCGCAGACAACCGTCTCCTCTCCGACCACAGTGGAGCAAGAACCACAAGTCGACATAATAAACAAGAAACCGGGAAAAGGACTCGAGTGCAACGAGAGTAGTCAATACAAACAAAAGCGGAGAGGAAAATAAAGGAACCCCTACTCAAAGCACTTGGCGCGGAACGCCTATTTAAGCAAGCGAAAGCCAACTAATCTCACACTTCCAATCACAGAACTTACTTCATGCAGATGACACACAAATTAGTTATCAATTAAAAGTGGAGCCAACAATGCAAGATATACAATGTGAATGATGAAACTTCACAGAAACATTAGGACTACGCACTACAACACAAACTACTTATAGCCAGACAGAGGCCTGATGAAAACGCGGGCAACAAGTTTTGGACTCCACTGTTAAAAACAGAGAAACAAGAACAGATAGCATATATTCAGGCGAAAATGATTAAGAACACCCACACAAAAAAACAAGAACCACCACCACAAGCAAAAGTCCACAAAAACAGAACCAAACAAAACACCGCTAGACCAAAATTTGTTAAATATTAGAAAATTTCATAAAACTAACTAAACTAAGATTAAAAACCAATATGAGAGACATGAAATCACAAAACCTTGCTCAAAACATCAGACCCAAACTTCATTGCTTTCACTGTGCACACTTGAGAGGCGGCTATATGTCAACTTCTGCACTTCAAGTGAACTTCACTTCTGCAGGCAAGTTCAATCGGCGCATTTAAAGCACTTGTTAGAACTCAATTTGCCTAGTACCCATCACGTACTGTTACAACCTAACTAACTCTAATTTGGAAACTACATACATGTGGGAAATGTTGTTATCGGGAAAGAAATAAACTTTAGGTGAAGTTCACTTGCTTAATATATTTAAGTTTATTGACAAAATGTCCTTATATCTAAAAGCTTTCACTTAGACTAGCACGTAAACTAAGGTAAGTAACCGGATCTTTAATGGCACTTCACTTTTTGTCGATCACTTATCATTTCAGCTAAACACAGTTGACACAGCGTTCCGGGTAACACAAGGTATTT
>QYTT01070646.1:0-11486 GCA_006980735.1 Dasypogon diadema
AGGTTAAGCCTATACGGTTGCTGCATTTTTCCGCACTTTATAGCTCTCCATCGAAATACATATCTACAATCTTAAAAGAGATTGTTTGCTTGAGGAGTAGAGATTGTTCTATGCATTTCTAAAGTGACAGGCAGGCGGTTGAATTATTTGATGAGCGTGTGATTTGCTTTTTAAACGGCAAAAGTGTGGGATAGCCGGCAATTTTACCTGCCGATCATTAAAAGAGGTGCGGTTTGTTCTAGAAAGGAAAATAGTTACGTAGGTTGATTGTGCAATAACAACAGATTAAGAAGGAACACATCTTTTAAAATATTCTTACTTTGAAAATGATAGGAAAATGTCATAATTTGAGCATTTGATAATGAAATAAAGCATTTAAAAACTTAATAGGACCGAAGGATATGTGCAAATATGCCTCGCAATTATTAATAATGCCCATCACGAATCGTAGTCATAGAAAAGGAAAAAACTGAAATATGCATAAAGTCTTCTAATAAAGTTAATACAGTCAACTCATCTAATGCAATTAATTCGTACCGCGTTATATGGAAATCGCGTTATAAGAAATTGAGAATTGAGATTAGTTCGTACCTCGTTATATGGAAACCGCCTTCAGTAAATTTCGGAAGCATGTAAATCAACGCTCTTAACAATTATGGAACTTTTTACAATCTACTCCACTTTATTGGCTTGTGGCTTTAATTAGAGCAACACGCCTTAAAAGGCTTGTGGAAACCCAGGAGTTCGAAAGATTCAGAAAGATCCAGGAGTGAGAAAGATTCTTTTCAGGACCAAAAAGGATTAAAAAGGTGCTATTTAGAAAATGAAAGTTTCTCAAGTTAGAACATACAGTGAAATATATATAGAAAGGTCCTTTTCAGGTCTAAAAAAAGGCGAAATGTATATACAGGGTGTTTCACATATCATGATCAAAAGTGAGTGTGATGAAAGATCTAACCTACACAAACAAAAAATTGTATGGCAGGGGGGGGGGGGCGCAATACTGACGGTTTTCGCGGTTTTCGAGATAACGGCACTTCAAGGATTTCTTGTCGTTTTTCACGATGCAGGCCGTATAGTTGATATTAAACACATATGTGTCCTCTCTTTGCTACAAATTTTCAAAGTTAAAATTATGGAATTTTTCTGCCTTTTTTCACAAAAATACGCAATTTTCATGAAAAAAACTGTAATTAACACGGAATTTTCTAATTTTGAATCCCCGTTTAATTTTATATAAGGCATATTTCCTCCTATCTCTTTTTGTTTTCAAGATAACCGGTCCCGAAGCCGGCCCTGGCCTTATTCTGCATTTCTTTCACAGCCAAAAAGTAAAAAAGTTCCCCGGCTAATAAAAAGAGGTAGAATTATGAAAAATTAAAGTGGAATAAAAACATGTCTTTTCAATAGTTTATTGAAATAAATATTAAATCTAATTGCTTTCAAAATAGTTAAAATCACTATAATTGCTCTATGAACGTTTCATATTAAGCAAAATGTAGTACATATCGTCGTTCGATACTTCTTGGCTGATCGATTGTGATCAAATTTTTCTATATTGTCGTTCGATACTTTTTGGCTGATCAATTGTGAGCAAACTCTTCTTAAAATTTTCCACTACTTCCAAAATTCATGTTTTCAACTGATTCCTCGCATAAATTTTTGCAGAGCAGACCTATTTCTTAATATGCCACACACAAGACCTATTTCTTAATATGGCACAGATGTCAGACCGAGTAATCTGGGTGTTCAGCTGATAATTCCACCTCGACCCAATTCACACATCAAAGGTCGTTATTAGGTGACGCCTAACAATCGTACCTAATTGTACTACAGCGTTGACTTGGTGAAATATTTTATTTTTAAAGTTAATGATACCTTTTCAAGTATTGAAAGTAGGGGTCCCTCCTATTTCTATTGAAAATAGTAAAATCTCCAGAAAGACATCATCCTAAATACCTACCCATATCTAACTAACACAAAACTATCCCTTTTTTGTCGTCCTGCAAATTTTTTTTTTGTTATTGTTCGCACGGTCATAAAACAAGGTCGGCTTCGGGAACGGTTATCTCGAAAACGGTGGAAGGTTTCAAATGAAAGGAAAATTTATGGGGATTCAAAATTATAAACGAAAAGTGCATGTTAATTACAGCACTTTCGTATGTAAAAAAGAGTAAAAAAATATCATAGCTGCTAAGCGAAGAGGGATAAGAGAGTGAGTAAGTAGTCATTTAAAAGCCACTAATGTTTCCTATGATATGGCACTAGACTCGTACACATGTCATATTTAGCATAAGATATATGGTCTTCATCATAAAAAACCTTCATGTTGCGTTGTTTCTCAAACCGTTACGTTTGCCCCTCCCACCCATACAATATATTTTTTTAGGTTAAATCTTTCACCACACTCATTTTTGACCATGATATGTGAAACACTCTGTATCTACAGGGTATCTACCTTGTCCAGGATTTGAACCACAACCACAGAGAAGGGTATTAGTGTGATTCAATGCTTAGTAGACTTTTACACGTCAAAACTAACTTGCATATACATCCGAGGCGATGTCATTGAGCTTGAGAATAAAAATGTAGGAATTTGTTTTTCTATCTCTTTGAGCAAAGACTTGCATGTCAATGAATAAGAATCTTAATTTTGCTTTTACTTTTAGCAATTGCTTAAAGGTAAAGCAAATGCGTATCGCGTGTATTATTTGATTAATTTTTATAAGCAATTGTCTCATATAAATAGAAATCTTCCTTTACTTAATAGCTTTAGAAGTTGGAGTACAGCAATCTAGATTAAGTAAAGCATTTGACGAGGTTCTAAACTGCGTAAGTAAAAAGGCCTGCTTGTGGATAAAATTTCCGGAGACTGTAGAAGAAGTAACAGCAGCAAAGATGAAGTGGTCGCAATTTTATGTCTTCCCTGTTACATTTCGTTTTTTTTGCTATTCCGGTGGAATAAGTTATCTACAATAAAGAATTATTGAGTAAAGCTACGCATAAAGTTAATAAAAGACATTACCTGTTATGTGTATGTTTTCCTGGTCCTTTTCAATTGATTTGAGTGATTCTGCAAAAGATTTTTGTTTAACTTTCAGTTTAAGGGGCAAAACGAAGAAACCCGTTGGAAGGAAAGCTTACCTATAGTCCTTTCTATGCGTTGGGTGGTCCTCGAACACGATCTTCGTCCTTCGTTTTCCGCTCCTCGTTCCTTGGAAGATCACGTCGTCTATAAAGTTAGCTATACCCGAGACCGGAAGAATAAAAGTAGAATTTACCTACCTTGCCCTTGGGAAGGATAAAATACTTCGACCCAATTCCTGTCCACTGTCGCATCCTGATATATTCCAAGATTACATCCGGAGAAATATTTGCAGTAAGCATGGGAACCTGGAAGTAGATTTAAGTTTGTTAGATTGTAACGAGTTAGGAAAATATTTTTCTACTTACCTTAGTTTTCTTAAATGTAAGGCGGTCACGGAATTGCACATGAACTTGAAATGGGAGTCCTGAAATGAGGAAATGGTACTGGTCAACATTTAAATAACGCAATTATTAAAAAATTAACTCACCTGTTTCGGTTTACACCTCAAATACCACTCGAATAACAAAATTCACCTAACCTCACAGCCGACACAAAACACTGACAAATTTGAAGACGAACTTTATTTTCCCGAGCGTAAAAGCCATAAAAACGGACTGGGCGTAACCCGAAGAATACTTTTGTGTGCCTTCCGCCCCAGAAATATCTAACTGGAAGAAATCACAGACCCCCGCGGCCAACTGTCACCTGTCGCCTTTTCAACACAAAATCTGCAAAAATAAGCAAAGGAGAATTTTTTCCGAATAACCAAAAAGCTAAGGGAATTACGAAGAACATTTTTTTAAGAGGAAATGGAAAAACGAGAATTAAAAATTTTGAACCGATTTTAACCGATTCGAGAAAATTCACGGAATAGGGGGAGGAAGTGCGAATAGTGGCCGTTTTACAATAAAAGCTTCGGTAGGTGAAGCGCCCAGTCTCTCTCTTTTCCTAAAGTCTGGGGGTGCGGTCAGTAGTTCGTAAAAGGAGAATATATCTTGAGAATAACTTAAGGAGTAGTGTAAAAAAGGAAAAGGGAAAAATCAATAAAACTTGCAAGGAGTACGAGGAAAAACCATTGTTGAGGAAGAAGAAGCAGTGAGAAATCAGAGCCAGAAGTTACTAGGGGTGGTGGCGTAAAGGAGGCCGAAACAGGAGAGGCCGGGAATTTGATTCTAAGAAAAGATAAGTACCCTTTCTTCAATATTTTCTATTATTTGAATCCATTTTTTTCCCCCAAACATGTCCATGAAGGTAAATATTTCATCAGAGCGTAAATAGTATGCATAACCTTGCTGGCTATTAGGTAGTCGGGGTTAGTCAGAAAGTTAGTTCCACAATCTGTTTTGTTTTGCTTTCAATAGTTTGCATAAAGTTTTCCGTACTTTTATTATTTATGTTCTTTCCAAGTTAACCCCGAAAGTTCAACATAGTGCATTTGAGTATATGACAAAATATTTGTGAAATCTCCATAGTGCATTCAGTTAAAAATACAAAAGTGTAAAATTAGTTCGGATTTTTTCTAGATTTTGTGCTACCCCCTTTTTAATTACTGAGTTCGTGGTCTCAGGTGACAAAACCGCGTGGCGCCCAGGTGTTCAGGCCCAGCGTAGAAAATAGCCCACACCTTCTCCAACGCTAGCCGGGGTAAACGTTTACGCACAGAAAAGTGCGTAACATCCCCAGCGCGATTGATGCAATAGATTGCATTCATATTCTCATTCTTAAATATAAATACCGTAAAGAAAACTACATTTGAAGAAAGGGTTTTCCTCGTATTTATGCTCAAGCAACATGTGATGAAAATGGGATCTAGTATTGATGCACAATGGCCTGGATCGGTACATGCTTCATTTTTCTGTACCTCAAAATTTCCCAATTAATAATTTATTTCTATCAGACGATGTCCATGAGTTATGACTCCCTTTAGAAAACCTACAGCTGAGAAAGAAAATCATTTTAACAAAATTTTGAAGGTATTATTATTGAACGGACATTTGAAGAATTTAAGGCCAGATTTCCAGTTCTGGGATATTAAGCAGGCTTATCCCTCCAAAAATTCCTTTGGTTTTTCTTTTACGGAAAACTGCACCACAATATCGCGAAATTTCTTAAAGATATTTTTGAATTTGAAGATGATCTCCAAGAAGAAATTTTTAATGCAGAATAATCGTTAACTGGTGAATCTAGTAATGCTTCAAATACAGGCGAAATATAGTGTAGGGAAACGGAATGTTTTGAATTTCGCGACAAGAAATTATATCGTTATGCAACCGCTGTATCCAACCCACTTAGGGAACCATTTTTGTATCCCTATGTTTAGAGAGCAGAATAAACAGTCACTCGTAGCAGAATTCTGTGCATTTTTGTTTGATATCCGACCATCCTATGTACAACGCCAACTTCAGAAGTGGAATTTATCCTTGATCAGGGAGCGGGCGGCGGACAACATGGTGAGGAATCAAGAATATAATAAATAATACTTTGATAAAAAGCATAAAACTCCTCATAAGTACGAAGTGGGAGACTATGTCATGACTAAGAATATCGTCGTTTCACCGGGTATATGTAAAAAGTTATTGACCAAGTACCGGGGATCCTACGAAGTTTACAAAGTTTTGGACAACGATCAATACATGGTTAGGGACATTGACGGTATGCAGTCGTCAGGGACACCCTCTCAGGGAGTTTACAGCCCTGCTAACATGAAGCCGTATCTATCTTTCTCTTGCGTAGCGTGAATGCTGGGGCCCTTTGGGGTGGTTCCGGCTTTAGGTGTCGTGTTTCTGTTTGTGTGGATGGTGTGATGAGATTTGACGACTAGACGCTTTTCCTAGGAAACCAAGATAGACCAGGAGCCAAAAAATTTCGTTATAATATTTCGAGGAGATCGCCCATTTAAATGATAGGGTTAGTGTGGAAGGGATTTTGTGTAGTCTTGCTTACATGTGTGTAATTTGTTGTAAGATACCCTCAATCAGTTTGAAATTATAAATTATTATTGAGACTCATGTGAAACTCAATTCATGCATGTAAGAATATTCAGTTGGTAGTAAAATGATTCCATTTACAGTCCCCAAATATTGGGGAAGGACGTTTCCGATAGATGATAAGATACCGTATCTGGTTGCGTATTGTATAAATTACGAAAAGTTCATATGCGGAATTGCTTGAATGATAATTGTAATAGTAAATGTAGATTACATTTGATTGTAATTTCTGTGTTCATTATCAGAGTATATATTTGCATTTGTGGGGATTCGATACAATCACGTTTCTCTACCAAGATCTGATAATCGGGTCGATTGGCGGGCAGGTATAGCCAAGTGTATAGGGAAACGGAATGTTTTGATTGATCCCCGACCATCCTGTGTACGACGCCTGCTACAATAGTTTGAAAGATATTTGACATAAAGCAATGCGTTCAGTAATTTAATAAATTTATTATGTTCATATAAATTGTTAAATGCACATATATGTCTCTTCGGCTTCCGATATAATATTGCTGCTTGAATTCTTCTCAATTTCTTCAATTTGCGTACGAGTAAGTTTCAGCTGCTCTAACAAAACTAGCTGTCTCCTATTTCCGGCAATAAACATTTTTAACTTTCCATTTGGAAGTTATTTCTAATGGTTCCGATTTTTCGAATAGAAAATTTCGACATACCGGTTTGGCTTGCCCGATTTCTATTAGGGTTCTGATAGGGCAGCCTGATCTGGCGCAGATCTGAATGTAATGTTGTTGCAGGTCCGAGCTCTATCAGGTTAAGAGTTCTGGCCCTGATCGGGTTTCCGCACGTAGGCCCAGATAAAATTTTTAAATCGAAAGAATACAATTTTGCCTCAAAGCCGAGCTACTCCGGATTTGAACTCACACCCATCTACGTTGTAAGCAACCTCTTTTACCATTACGCTAACCTGATCTTAAGATCAAATGTTCACAAAAATGTAGTTCAAGACACCCAGTATGTTTGTTCATGAAACTGAAACACTTTTACGATTTCACCTTTTATTTAGTTTGGAAAAAATTCGTTTTCCACAACATTCCTTCCAGAAAAACTATCTTTCATCTGTCTAATTCGATTCTAACAGAGAGACTTAAAAATTGTAAATTTTGAGTCAACCAAAACACGAAACAAAGTGTAATAAAACCCTTTTTGAATTTCTGGCTGTTAATCGTGTAGTCTGTTATATTGGCGTCCTTGTCTATAGCTGCAAACTTAACAAATGGTCTTGTGGAGGCTAAAATTTTGACCTTTATTATCAACTGCCATCAGTTGGCGAAATTTCAAAACAAAACAGTTTTTATGTCATTGCTTACAACTTAAATTTTTGTCTCGCGTTAGCGGTTAGTTATTATTATTATTATTATTAAAGGTATTCGAGGGATCTCGCACGAGACCTCGTCATATGGGTCCCTTTTCGCCCCTCTGCCAAGAGCCGTCTCAGCCAGTTCCTGCCGGGAGATTCCTCGGCAGACCCCTGGCCTCGACGTCCCTTGTCATATCGAGCATTTGCTTGTAGATTAGCTGCTTCATGCTAACCAAAGGGCAGCCGGTAACAGCCAACCTCCTGCTCGCCAAGGCCATGACATTCGCCGTCTCAGTATCCTCTAGATACAGGTTGCACGCATCATCCTCCAGGTTTCCCATTCTTTTGAGATGATATCCGAAGCTACCGTGTCCAGTAGTCAATGAAACTAACCAACGGAGAGTTCCTCGCTTCATGCTTAGAACTCTCCTTTTGGTCGTTCCGCACGACAGCCTAATCGTTTTCTTAGCCTGTCTGCAGGTTGTCATACTATCCCATCGATTTTGATGTTCCTTAATGACCCAGTTCTCGACTAGAGCTTTCACCACTCCCCCTCCAACGGCAGAGAAAGGTTCCGGCCCTAGGAACTCCATAACCCAACCCTGCTTTGCTAGGGTGTCAGCTTTTTTACCTCATATTTGTTACCTCATTTTCTGAAGCACACTCGTTGAGCTTCTGCACATATTCCATCGCCAGGGATGAAACCACCTCCGTGATCCATGCATCTGACCACCGCTTGACTGTGCAATGCAATGAGGATTTTACTCCCTCGCACCTGACCCTCTTTTAAGTAGTCCAACGCACGAACCAGAGCAAGCATTTCTGCTTGGTAAACCTAGGTGCATCTTCCCAGGCTAACATAGCAGGACAAGTCCAGGTCTTCAGAGAATATCCCTGTACCTGCCCTGCCGTCAATCATAGATCCGTCCGTGAATATAAAAATATCCCCGGGTCCCTTTTCTTGGAGCGATCCGTCAACAATAAGGGTCTTGTGAAACCTTTCGGTTACCCTGACCCTCTTTATCCTGTCCTTGGGCATCATGAATTCCCTAATCCCTTTTACGTGATCCAGAATTCTCCTATGCCCATACACAGTCCCTGACGAGTACCATGTACCGTCCCTCTGCATCCTGAGAGCCGCCACCACTGCCATATTCTTCACAAAGATATCCAGCGGTGGCAGCCCCACAAGAGCCTCTAGCGCCGCAGTGGGTGTGGTGCGAAAAGCACCCCATCTAGCTGCCTCTTGACAGTGACCTGGCGGTTAGTTAACAGAGTTTACAAAATTATTCAGAGAGTTTATTGTTTTACATCGATATGAGCAGCAATAAATATATATGCATTTTCCCTTTCCTTTCATTCCAAAATATTATTGTTTTCAAAGAGTATAAGTTCTTTACGTGATTTTTCTTCCTTGCTTATTGCTCAGCGGTGCGGCGGCTTCCAGATGAGACAAATCGGGTCCTTAATAAATAATAATAGTAATATTTAACTAAACAAAATTAATAAATTATATTTAATAAGAAGTATAATTGTGACAAAAAGTTTTTAAATAATTTAGATATTCTTTCTATTATTATTATAATATTATATTAATTTATTATTTTCCAATCTGATATTATTTTTTGTAAAAGAAAGAAAGAATACATTATATTGGAGCATAGCACTGCATAATATGCTTACATTCCGAAAATATATGTTAGATATCAAGTCCCGAATATTATTTGGAGCAAACGAAGCTTGCTATGAAATGACTGGGTTCTGGCAAAATGACAGGGACCGGACGAGGTTTCCCGTGAAATGGCTGTATTCTGTCAAAATTCTCGTGGCCAGACGAGGCACGTCTTATCAAGGGGTAGAATATAAGTGCAACAATTGAAAAAATCCTAATTAGCCATTTCATATTAGGATAATGGGGACTTCACAGGAACTTCCTACAGTCCTACAACCTGATATGGCTCTGATGGTGTTAGCATGCCCTAACAAATTTCTTCTCGGGTATCTCGACGTTTCGAGGTCCTTCGAGTCCGCATTAATCATTTGTAGAGAGATGTCTGTGTGTGCGTATGTACGCACGTTCATACGTTCGTAAGCTTTGTGTTCATCTGAAATATCTCAAGAATAAAAAATGATATCGGCCTCGTACAATTTGACTTGACGAGTAATTGCATAATGAACATCTGATAAGGTTTTCATAAAATTTGAATTAGCGATTTTTTATAACAATTAAGCTTTCAAAAAGGGCTAAGGGTCTACAACAGTCCTACTGGGACAATGTCCTAGGACTGCGTCAAGCTAAAGAGCTTGTCAGTCCCTATGCCTACAAAACTACCGCTTTATGCAAAGCGGATCTTAGATTGCTTACGGGCTATCTATCTGGCCATCATGGGCTAAGATTCCACCTGAGTAAAATGGGCCTGTCTCGAGAGACGGGGTGGCGTCTTTGTTTGGAAGACGAATGTCCCGCTTTGGCATGGTTGAGAAGAAAGATTTTCCTCCGGGAATTCTTAACCCCCGGTGAGATCAAATCCTCTTCGACAATAGACCTCCTTGCTTTCATAAGGAAGGCAGATAGTCTATTGCAGTAATAGGAGGCTTGGCACAATAGATCTTTTTAGGTCGCAGTGTCTGACTTTGGTCTACCTCCCTATAGTTAAAAAAAAAGCTTTCAAAAGCAAGACAAAATGGCAAAATGGGAAGTTGGCAGTGTGGAAAGACCAGTAGCACCCAGTTTATTTTTTTAGTTATATTTTTTTCCGCGGTAGCTCTCCCTACTGTGAAGAAGAGTCCTTTAAGGTACATCACATTTCATTTCCTTGTGAAGTATCGCAATCTGAGATCCCAGTTGCTCAAAAGCTACGCTCCTTTGATGTACCAAAGGAACTTGCACTTTTATTTTTTTAAAAAAGTTATTAAAAAAATATATTTAGTCCCCTGTACTTTTATGGAAGTAAAATGGTGCTGTACGTATTCGTATTCGACCTAAAACAATCGGCTGTAATTTAACTAATACTAGATTAATCGAGGTTGCGTTGAATAATGCAATCGAAAGGGTGGGTATCCGCAAAAATGACGGATTTTTGGTAAACCTAATGTTAATGTGTGTATAGATATCTGGGAATTTAGTAAAGTTCGAAATTGATGACAGAATTCGTGATCAGTCAGTTTATTTAGTTTTATGTAATTTTAGTATCAACTAAATCAGTTTATTTCAATTCCTCAATTGGTTTATTTTCCTTTTTTTATGAGCAATATATTGATGTATATCTAGGCTTTAGTGTTGAAATAAACATTAGACTGACTGATAACTATTTACAGGTCTTCTTGTCGACTCTAAAACCACATGGCGTCGAACAATAAGATTTCCATTGTGTGCAGTTGAACCCGCCCCTTCATAAGTTGCTCACCTACCGGGGGTGTAAGAAACTGTTTATACGTTATCTTCTTATTAAATGATTTTTCATATTCACTAACAAAATTCTTCATTGCGCTTCCTTTTTATTTTTTTATATTCTGTAACTGTGACTTATTTAGGATGATTTTTAGTCTTTCAGCAAAAGAATGAATGTCATTTGTTGGTTTTCGTCACTTATTACACTTATTTTGACCGATTATACAGGATTCATTTACTGATAAAAATACCGTAAAATAGGGGGAAAAAATTAATTTAGTGAATAATTGTACTTAAAGCAATTGCTTATACTCAACTTCTGAAAGTGATAGCAATTCTACCTTTTTGTTTATCAGCACCATTATTATCCCGCCTTGTTTTCAGGCCCTTGGTCTTTCTCTTTTTAGTGTGCAACAGGATTTGTGTTTATAACGCTTTAGTGATTTACTACAATAATTAATTTTAGCACTTGTCAGTGCATTACTTTTCGAGATTAGTTTATTGGCAGCGCTATGAAGATATAAAATCAATGAGACCAGAATCTGGTAAACAACAATAATCTGGTGGACCCCTTCCAAATAGTGAACGACTTACAACACATATCGGATATTGGAGCCAATAAAGCGTTTAATGAAAAACAATAATTTAATTTGTGGTTAAACGTTCACCACAAAATCCCATTACGAATCTTCCATCTAC
>QYTT01070651.1:0-11221 GCA_006980735.1 Dasypogon diadema
CCCCCCCAAAACCCCAAAAATTCCCAAGTTCCCTCTTAAATAACTACTGAACTGGTTATGGGTACCATACTGATTCCTAACCTCAAACTGGAACACACACCCACTACCACCTGGATGCGTAACCAAGGATACATATTTCAATAATTTCGGTGTAGTGATTCAGTTGACATTTATGGGATACCAGTTCTCACCCCCTTTCCTCTTCGAAAATGCTTCACTTTCACGTATTCATATACACGTTCATGTCCGTTCCTTAGTTCTTATTTCCATGGCTGTGTCTATGGTATAAATGGCATTTTCCTTTAAAAGTATTAAGGAATTTGGTGTTATCATTTTGATATACATGCGAGAAAGAAAATTCAGTGTATAAATAAAAAAAAACTACATGAAGTCTTCTAAATATAAAGTTACCATCGTATATAACGTATACATATGACATAAAGGGCTTGTTCAAGAGTGCAGTTTTTGCAGTCGACTGCAATTTCTACGCGTGTATTTAATATTTTAAATTGCAGTCAACTGCAGAGAATATAGTTTTTAATAGACTCGTAATGTAGAACAATTTTTCTAATCGTGATAGGGAAAACTATATAAAGAACTACTCTTTGTTAAATTATTTTGAGAAAAATTCCTTAATTACGTAGTTGATTACAAATATAGAAACTGCAATCGACTATGCAATACAGTATTACCTCCTTTATGTTACAGGCCTAGACAGCAAAATTTTTAAATGTGCAAAAAAAGTACTTCGTACTTCTGAATATGAAAAATTATTTCACTCAATTCGCGTTGTCGCCAAAAGTATAAGGCCTATAAAATAAACTAAGACACCGTTTAAAACTTTGAAGCCTTAGGAAACTAATGATATAAAAATATTTCGAACTTTTCTAATAAAAAAATTAAATTCGTTCAAACACATCCTTTTCTTGAATTTGGTTCGATTCGCAATACTCATATCTAGTCAAGCAAAGAACTTCAAAGCTTTATTCACGCCCTATATGCTTGAAGTTATGTTTGCGCTGTCCAACATATGAGCGAATAAGGTTTTCAAGTTTATTGCTTAACTTGGTTTCGAAATGAATCAAATCCATGCATTGCATACTTATTAGCGGCAACACTAAACATGTTACATTTGAGTGCCATTTTTCAGTTACTTCCGGTACAAATTAAACATGACGTCATGAGAAATGGATATTTCTCTGCCCCTTTCGAATTTATTTTGAGTCCATAAAACTTCATTTCCGCATCAGTCCAACTTAACTGAGTTACCCAGGAACACAACTGAAAAATAATTTGAATTAGATTTGAATTTGCCGCAGGGGTATAGCTTTCTGTCACGAAAGGCTCCTTTAAACGAAAAGGACAAAATCACCAGTATGAAAAAATTGCGGTATGCTCTAAAAAACTTCATGTAAGAAAACCTGATCTGTGGGAACACTGAGCTTTCTTTGTATCTGGGCATAGACTAATATAATAAGATGGAGAAATGGGCAAAAGCTTTCGTCCAAGTTGATAGAGCGAGCTTCGTCGTATAAGCCAGCCCGTATGAGCCAGCTATCAAGCAGAACGAAAATGGTAACACGGACAAGATACAAAACTGCTGGCGGATAGCTGTGCAGAGTGTATGAATGGATGAGATTACGAATTGACTGGGTGGAAGAAATGGCAGCGCTTGTGTCCCAATTCCTACCCCGTGCAATGCATATTTCTATTATAGATGGGAAAATTTGGCGGCATGTATGATAATTATTTTCGGGATCTTCCCTGAAATCACTGATTTTGGTGGAATGCGAAGTTTTCTTTTGGAATTTTTGTAAAGAAGGAAATTGCTCTGACTCTGACTGTTATCGCCTTTTAAACTAAAATTTCAGCGATTATATTCATGATAACTTATTTCTTTCTTTACTTTTTGGTTTTTATTTTCTCATTTTGGTTTTTAAATAAAGAAAAAAGGATTTCAGAATATTGTATCTGCATTATTAATGATATAAAAGGTTGCTGCAAGGAATGAAAAAACACTTATGTTAAATCGTTTATAAGTGCATTACTTACAACTTTCTAGTTCTGTGCTCTTTTTTGATAAACTTGTATGATTTTTTGCCTTTTTTCACAATTAGTGCAAAACGACTCGACTTATTGCGATTCATGAGCATTAGTAGTAACAAGTCCAGACATCCGATTTAATTCTTCAACTGAAAAATCGCTACAATCTGGATCATCATTAGAGGACTGTAAGTAAGTTCTCACCGAATCGCACTTATTAACAAGGAGGGCAAATCTTTCTAAATCTTGTATTCCTGAACCAATATCATCTTTACCGTCAGCCACATACAGTGGAGATGAAGTGTTTTTAGTTTCCTCATCTGAGTGCAACATTAATTTCGGCAAAGCGGTTTTTTAATTTTCGTTTTCCAATGTCTTCAGCTTTAAAGTGTAATTCACAAATATAGGCTTTTTGTTTATTCAAAATATTTTCCCTTGACACATAACAAGCATGAATCCACTTATTCCATAAGACACAGTTCTTCTTAGAAAGTAAAAAAACTTCCTTCCTGGAAATTTACTTGTCGTGGACACGCACTTACTAATGCAATATTTTACGTGCCACTTTTTAGCCATTATAATAAAAAATAAGTCAGTAGGTAATAGAATATATATGTAAAATAATTTCACAATGTAGTCAAATATATACAGAAATATCAATCAATAGTTTATTTTCGGTTAATGTACACAAGAAGCATATTCTTATTTAGTACAGAGAAAAATAGGCGGAGCGAAGGTAACCAGAGTTCCCATGGATTTTGTTTTACTTACATCTAGTTATAATAAGAAAAGAAAGAGAATAGAAAATAGTATACTAAAAGAAAATAAATATTATGATGAGAAAATGTGTATATAAGTATATAACAAATATACGCGCAAGTACTTCAAAAATCAGTAATATTTTTATTGATTTACAATATAGAAAATCTTTTAACGCAATTCACCGTACAACAATAAAATTCATTTTCATTGAATTTCGTGTGCTGGCTGGACGTCGTGTAAAGGTAGTAAGTGAAGCTTGCCTTGCAAGCTGAAAATTGAGTCAATTGCACTCCACTTCATCCCCAATACTATATGTGGTGTACTCCCCTTCCCCTTGGCAAAAAATTAAAAAAAGAATTTTGAAAATCGGTCTATTATAACCGGAGATATTCAATTTTGAATGTATAAGCAATCTGAAATTTTTTAATTTTTTAAACAGCCTTGGTGCATATTATGACGTCATAGTTGAAGCCTGCCTTGCAAACGGCGCCCCTTTCCTCCAAAATTAATTTCCTCTACCAATCCAAAATCAAACAAAAAAAGAATTTTGAAAATCGGTGAATATTTACCCGAGATATTCAATGAAGTAGTTGAAATTGTCAATTATGCCGTGTGATAGGCAGCATTATCGTGATAAAAACTGGTTAGGAAACATCAAAGTATCAAAGTAAAGGGAATTTAATGGAGAAGACCATTTTTCGTACACAATTTAAATTTTCGATCAAAATATTAGCCCGATTTTTCTCGATCTCACAAAAATAAATGGTAGAGCTGCGGGGGTGGAGTCAAAAAATCACAAAAAATTGGAAAAATACAAAATTAAAAGAATTATGCAAATCGGTTAGTATTTACCGGAGATATTCAATTTAAAATATAAATTAAATTCAATTTTTCCGACAGTTTTAGAACCTTTGTACATTTGTGACGTCATATGTACACAAAATTGGTATTTTTTGCATGCAATAATTTTCTTCATTTTATAGGTAATTAGTCACAGAAAACCGCATCTCGATTAAGCTAATATCTTCGGAGATATAAAAAATAATCTGCGCAGCTTCCATGAAATTTAAGGAAATTTAATGGAAAAAGTAATCAATTTGGTCGAAAATTACCATTTTTCAGGTGCTAATAACTTTTTAACGGTACATTTTGGATCTGAGAAATGGGTATTAATTCGCATATAGAATCAACTGTGCATCTTTCTGTGAAAGTTTCATCCAGATCCGACTTATAGTTTAGAAGTAAATAGAAAAAGAGTTTTTCAGCACCCCTAATTCCTAATCGATTTTTTGTGATTTCCGTTAGAAATTCGGTTTTGCAGTTATAGCGCGAAAACGGAAAACAAAAGAAAATTTATATGTATGGGGATTTATTGGGCTGGTATTGGGGATTTTGAATATAAAAAATATTTGGCACCTCCCCTCCCCCTCTCTCCGACATTCCACAATAACTTTGCTTTTCGCGGTATACGTATATTCAGATAAGCACAATTTACCGTTATGTTTACAAATTCCAAAATATTTTTACATATCCTTGTAGTACATACCCTCCCCTTTCCAATGATATCCCACATGCCCCCCCCCAAAGTGATAAAAGTCGGAAATGAAATTATATTAGTCTATGATCTGGGTTTGTGAGAGCAATCGTTCTCCCGATTTCGCAAAATGCGAGAAAAGCTTTTAAAGTGTATTTACATTATAATGATGATGATATGATACATAGGGTATATTAGTTTTGATCCAACGCTTGTAACGCATAACATCAATAATGCTAGAGCAGAATGAATTATATACATATGCTTAGAATGTGAAAACAAATCGATTTAAGCATGTCCGCCTGTCCGTTCGTCCGTCTGTATACACAAATTGAGGGAGAAGGCTGATATTTGGTATTTATTACTTTCAGAAAATTTATAGGTCTAAGTTCGAAAATGGGCCGAATCCCCCGACTCCTTCAATAGGTAGTCACATTGAATTTTTGGATTATTGGGTATAATTCAAATAGGGAACAACGTATAGCTCTCATCTATATATTAATTATGCAAAGAAAGCTCCCGGTTCCGTATTTCAGCCACTTTTTTTATATGGAGTTTCATCGAGCTTTTCTTGAAATTTTATAATGGCAACACTGATCCTCATCAGTTTGGGGTTGTGTTCATTACTTTGGGTTTGCGTTCCTGGGTAACTTTGGTGTTAAGTTCGGTGTTTGCCACCTATAAGTATGGATTTATTGGAACTTTTTTTATTTCATTATTCTGCATGGTAAAATATTTTGCAAGTGTCTTTTTATTGCTTCCTTGCATGGGAAGGATTAGGCCTACAGTTGACACCTCTGAAAAAAACGCGCTTTGAAATTTAAGGTGCAAATTGAGGGTACATATAAAAACGTTATGTCACTCATATACCTTCAATTTGTATACCTTCAATTTGTGCAATTGCACATGGATCTCCTAGTATTTAGTAAAGAGCAGTTTTATGAGACGCTTAACCAACAAAATGAAAATCATTTCGCGTTAACACTTGAAAAAGCTTGCGACATGACAAGCGAAATATCGTGTAATTCTACGCGGGTGCGTGTGAGATATTTCACGGGCGTTCGTGACGAAAAACAAAAAAGACGCGGTACTCCGAAAGACTATTCAAATAACCAAACTAACCGCGGAAGCCTAAACTAAAAAATGAAAATCGCTTATATTCCCCCACTCCTTGGTCGGGCCGCCATATTGTATTTTTGGATTTTTGGATATAATTCGAATGGGAAGCAGCCTAGCAACCTATCACTTTGAAATTTTGTATAGATGTGTTTTATGAGACTCCAGATCGGAAAAATGAAAAGAGGCCACGTCTTCCCATTCCTTGGTTGGACCGCCATATTCAATTTCCAGATTATTGGATATCATTCGAAAAGGAAGCAACTTATCACTCTAAAATTTTGTACAGAAGAGTTTCATGACATGAATTGTATTTATATCATACTAGTTAGATCACCTGTGCAATTGCACAGAAGGTAACGGAAAATATATTGAGCAAAGTAGTGATGCTAAAATTAAGAAAGAGTGGAAGTGAATAAAGCAGTGAAAAGAACGAGGATAAGTGGCACAGTTTTAGATTATCGAAAGGTATACACACCATAGGCGTGATCTCCTCGTGTTAGAGAAAAAGATAAGAAAAGGAATGATATAAATTAGAAAAATAGAAGTGATAGCTATTTGATAGTTTCGCGGAAATTATGTTGTTGTTGTTGTAATGGGTTCTTCAGGAGAAAAAGTCTTTTTTCGGTCCGGGTAAGATTTGAAATTGACCATGTGAAAGGTACGGCTCAGGTACTTTGTCAAATGTTTGCACTTGAGCCTTGTTAATGGTAATTGAGTAGGTGAGACGCATAGGGAACTGATGGCGACAGAAAGTAAAGAGTTAGGAAACCCCTGCGCATTTGCACATAAACCACTTCTTACTTTTATTATTTTTACAAAAGTGTCCATTTGTCCTTCAGCTAGTGGTAAGATTTCCAGTGACTGTTTCTACTTTATATTTTTCTTTTTGATTTGATCCAAATTAAAATTTATATAATATAAATTAGAATTCAGTGTAAAATTCGCGTACAATAAAATAGGTTGAACCTCATGTACGTATGAATTACATTAAATCTTGCAAGTGAAATCTACAGTCATGAATTACAAATATGTATAAAGCCCTGTATATTATGTACTGTATATTACGTACGTATATACGAGTTAAAAAGCTTACTGGATTATTTAAGTCTTCCGCGGGAAAACAGATGACGCTTATTGAAAGTTTTTGTGTTTAAAAATTGATTTTGCTCATCATAGCAATTCAAATTTAACTAATGTTGGCAAAACTGACATTAAGATAAATTTCAAGGTAATAACGGTCTCTACTTATCTCGGGTTTGCTTAAAAAGAGGAAAAGAGAAGAAGAAGAATTAGCTATGTACTCCATGGATTTCAACCATTCTTTTGAGCTTTCATAACTCTGTTGCTCAAAAGAACAAAGCTCATAAATGCGTAATATATGTTTGATAGCAAGCTTCGTGAATGAGTTCTTTTCAAATTAATTTTAAATCGCATTTTCCCCTAAAAGCGTTGAGAAGAAAATTCAGTGTATAAATAAAAAAGCTTTACGAAAGAAATTCATTACTTGCATAGAAATTGCAATCGACTGGAAAAACCGAAATCTTGGCCAGGCCCGTACTATGCAATAAAGGATTACAATAATAGAGGAAATAAAAAAAAGTTCCAATAAATCCATGTATTGCATACTTACCGGCGGCAACATTAAGCACATTACGTATAAGTGCCATTTTTCAGTTACTTCCCATACAAATTAAGCATTGTGACGTCATGAGAAATGGAAATTTCTCAAATTTCAAGTCCGTAATGTGAAAAAATCCCATAGTAGAATCAAAGCAAAAAATACGCAAGCCCGTATCAAGAGTATCGAACACCACAAGCGATTATTGTGCAATACGTTCAAAGATCAAGTCAACAATTAAGACTTTGTGATAGTAGTCTTGATAATAATTAAGTGGAAAACAAATTTATACAATAATTATACAAAGAGATCTCAGTGACATATATAACTCCTGGACCGCGCAGGGGTTATATATGTCATTCATATGGGCACACTTTTTATGGTCTTCTTCTTATCAAATCATGCTTAGACGGGACAAGAAACCACTTTTGACTTTTTCATTTACATGAATTGCAACGCAGGTGTCACTGATGAATTTCAACGGTAATCATCCTGTAGAAGACATGTTTAGCATTACCATGCAAGGTCCATTCGTCTAAATTAGTGTGCATGGTTCGGAACTGTAAAGAACTTGAAATTGCAACTTTGTTCGATAAATGTTCTTAGGACCTGTTTCCCCTTGGGTTTTTGCTCCGAAACCAGTCGCATTGGTTGCGGAAGGGAGAAGCATCAACCAAATACTTCTTTCAAAGGCCGTCTCTTTTTAGAGATCGCGATTGTTCTCCCCATCGCTGAAGGTCTGAACGGTCCTCGTCCATCGTAGATCTACTGAAGGAAGGGTGCTTTGAGGAGGGCTTCATTAAGGCCCTTCAAGCAAACGAAAGGGGGGGGGGGGGTAGAGAATGGGTCCCTTAGAGCACGATCTGCATGCTAGTCAAGATTGGGTGTTCGGTTTCCTTGCGAATGGTCCCAGGATGTGATCTGCACGATTCAGATCTGGAGCATATTCAGGCCAGAAATTCACACCAGGTGTGACGAACTATAGTACGAAGAGTTTGTGGATATTCCGATTAGTGGAAATACAGAATTAGTGGATTTGTTGTGTGGAGCTGCTCGAAGTATAACTAAGAGCGCCGTAAGACCGGATTGTGGTCTTCGGGGATGTTATCAGTTGCTTGGCCAGGTTCGTGCTGATGCTGGCCAAGTCCACAAGTCACCTCTCTTGCTTGGGTTGATACTGGCATAATCTCGCAGGCTTTTGTTAGAGCTCCCACTCGCCCGGGGCAATGATACCCTTGGCTATATTTTATTTGTAAAAATTTTTGTAAAAGTTGCACCTTTTTGAATTTTTTCAGTTTTGGATGTTCCCTGTAAATTTCTTATGAATACATTTCACTAGTGTTAGAATTTCCCATGTTCTATGTTAGTCTTTTTTGTGTTTTGTTTTTTGTTTCTTTTTAACAGTCTTTTAGCTTTAGTGACATTTTTTATAGGATTTGGTGACGTTTTTTATACCCATTTTTCTTTGTTCCCTTTCGAGAATATTTTTGTATCTTTTTATATTATGTCCTTTGTATCTTTTCATATTATATGCTTGGATTTTAATCCAACAGCAAGCGAGTCTTTTTCACGGTCAATTTTTACTTTTTGTGGCAGCATAAATCTAATTTTATGATGCCGGTTGCACATCTTGTTTGCTCGCTTCAATTTTTGTGAGAGAAAATTCAAGCGAAGTGCAACAAAGTATGTTGGTTAGGAATTAGTTATAGATTTTATTACTTACTTGTTTGTGGTAGCGTATTCCATTTGCTTGCTTGATATATCAAGCGGGAATGCGAAACTTTGTATTCCTTTTAATAAAAGTTTCATTTTAGAGGATTAATATGTTATTGCTTGATATCGTACACAACAGTGTGTTATATGAGGTTTGCTCCTTGAGCAATCGCTATTTATTTCTGACTACCAGTAACTTATCTGAAAAAACATAATATAAATAATCAGCCTTAAGCTGATTACTTGATACCCTATATGATATAAATATAATTCATCTCATAAAACTCTTCTGTACAAAATTTTAGAGTGATAGGTTGTTTCCTTTTCGAATTTTATCCAATAATCCTGAAATTCAATATGGCGACCCAACCAAGGAGTGGGGACGTGGCTTATTTTTGTTTTGCTGACTTAGCATCTCATAAAACTCATCTGTGCAAGCTTTCGAATTATGTCCAATAATCCAAAAATTCAATATGCCGGCTAAACCAAGGACTGGGAGGACGTGGCCTATTTTCGTTTTTCCAACTTCGAGTCCCATAAAAGCCATCTATGCAAAATTTCAAAGTGATAGGTTGCTTCTCCTTCGAATTATGTCCAGTAATCCAAAAATACAATATGGCGGCCCGACCAAGGAGTGGGGGAATATAAGCGATTTTCATTTTACTGGTTAAGCGTCTCATAAAACTGCTCTTTACTAAATATGAGAGCTGTACGTTGTTGGTAGTTGGCTACTTGAATTATACCCAATAATCCAAAAATTCAATGTCCCATTCTCGAACTTCGATTAGCAAATTTTCTGAAAGTAATATATACCACATTTCAGCCCTCTAACTCGATTCGTTTTTGATTTATTGTGTATACAGACGAACGGACGGACGGACAAACGGACATGCTTAAATCGATTTGTTTTCACACTCAGAGCATATGTATATAATTCATTCTGCTCTAGGATTATTGGTTCTATGCGTTACAAACGTTGGATCAAAACTAATATACCCTATGTATCATATAGGATATAAAAATGCAACTTTGCCTCAACGCCGATCTACTCAGGATTTTAACTTACACCCATCTGCCTTGTAACCAACCTCTTTTACCACTACTTCAGCCTGATCTTCAAGGCAAGGGTCCACAAAAATGTAGTTCAACACACTCAGTATGTTTGTTTATGAAACTGAAAGCACTTTTAGGATTTCACTTTTTATTTAATTTTCAAAAAATTCATTTTCCACAACTTTCCTTTCACAAAAACCTTATTTTATTTCTCTAATTCGACTCTAAAAAGAAACCTTAAAAATTGTAAAATTTGAGTCAACCAAAACACGAGGCAAAATGTAATAAAGCTATTTTTTTTTTAATTTCTGGCTGTTAATCGTGTAGCTTTTCCGGATTTGTGTTCAACTCACCGCTCCCTTTTCTAATATTTTTTAGCGGTGATAATATTCTCTTACTTTGGTTCTTTCTAAAAAAAATTACCAAATATGGTAACAAAAACTAAGCAGTTTGGAATTCATTAACCTTTTTTGTTGAATAGTGCATCTTACATTCCCTCTAAGTCTTATTCAAGTAATAATTATTAGCGTCCTTGTCTATAGCTACAAACGTAACAAAAGGTCTTGGAGAGGCTAAAATTTTGAACTTCACTATCGACTGCCATCAATTGTCGAAATTTCAAATAGAACAGCTTACATTGCTTACAGCTCAAATTTTGTCTCACGTTAGTGGTCAGTTAACAGAGTTTACAGAACTGTTCATAGAATTTCTTCTCTTACTTCGATATCAGCAGCAATAAATATATATACATTTTCCCTATCCCTTCATTCCAAAATGAGATATTATTTTCAAAGATATAAGTTCTTTACGTGGTTTTTTCTTTCTTGCCTATTGATCCTCGGTACGGCGGCTTCCAGCTGGGACAAATCGTGTCCTTAATAAATAGTAATAGTAATATGTAACCAAACATTTCCTATAATACATAAAATTGGTAAATTATATGTAATAAGAAGTAGTTGTAATATAAAGTTTTGAAATAATTTAGTTATTGTTTCTATTATTATTATATTATATTTATTATTTTCCAGGATGATATCATTTTTTGTAGAAGAAAGAAAATTTCTTATATTACGCTATAAAATACATGGATGCATAGACATCATACAGCATGGCACGGCATTCTAAAAATATATATTGCATATCAAGTCCCGAATATTATTTGGACCAAACGAAGCTTGCTATGAAATCGCTGCGTTCTGGTAAAATCATCGGGACCAGGCGAGGATCCTCATGAAATAGCTGCATTCTGGCAAAATTGTCGAAACCTTATGCCCAATTGGACAAATCTTACTGGGGCATTTCATATTAGAAACTGATGAGGGCCTCACAGGATCTTCCTAATATGGCATACCGTCCTACAGCCTGATCTGGCCCTGACG
>QYTT01070675.1:0-11620 GCA_006980735.1 Dasypogon diadema
AGCCTAGACTGTAGGCTCACCTTTTGGGAAGAAATAAGGGGGAGGGCGGACAAGGCGGCTACGATAGTTGCGGCGCTGAGCAGGGTCATGGCCAACACAGGTGGCCCAAGGCTCTGCAAAAGGCGGCTGCTGCTCCGTACCGCCGAGTCTGTCATGTTGTACGGCGCCGAGGTCTGGGCCGATGCGCTGCGGTATGAAAAGTACCGCAAGCGCTTGGCGACGGTGCAGAGGCGGGCTGCGCTCCGCATCGCATCCTCGTATCGCACGGTCTCGGAGCCGGCGGCTCTGGTGGTTGCGGGGGTCATTCCTATTGACCTTCAAGCCAGGGAACGGCAATTCGTCCACCAGAACAAACGCGTGCTGGGAAGGAAGGAAGCCGCAGAAGAGGGGAGATCCCGCACCCTAAGGGCGTGAGAAGAGAGTTGGGAAGGGGAGTCGCGGGGCCGGTGGACAGCGCGGCTCATACCGCGGCTGGGCGGCTGGCTGAACCGTCAGCACGATGAGGTGAATTATTACCTCACACAAATGCTGACGGGACACGGGCACTTCCGGTCCTTCCTTCATAAGATAGGGAGGGCGCTGGACGCTGCCTGCGTCTACTGTGACTCCCCTTCGGACTCAGCCCTCCACACATTCTTTGAATGTGATAGATGGAGGGTGGAGAGGAGAACGGTGGAGGAAATCCACGGTAGCATAACCCCGGACAATATTGTTGGGGTTATGCTACAGAGTGAGGAGGAGTGGGCGAGGGTTGCCTCCTTTGTGGAGGCGATCCTCAAACAAAAGGAGAGGGACGGTAGTCTTACGCGCCTCGCGGGGCATGGGATTGGCGTCCCTCCTGGGGAAGGGGGGATTTGATAGGGAGGGGCACTGATCTGCCGTGCCGGACTTGCGTCGCTCTCCTCTGGAGCCTAGCTTGGGGGCCCTAGGGGGGAGGGACGCGAGTCCGATTCCGTGGTGGAATATGGGCCCCTCTCGGGGGAGAGGCGCTGACCCTATGCTTCCGGGAGGAGCGGGGGGCCGACGCCCCTCTTGGCGTCCTGCGGTGGACTGGGGCGGGGGGGGGGGCTCGGAGAGCCCAAACAAAGGACCGCTGCCCCGAAGTAATGTCTAACGACGGTCCAGGGTGGTGGCCAGATGACAGGGAGGGGGGTTTATCGTGGGGAGTCCGGCACACAGGGGGCGAGTCCCCCTACGGTGAGTAACGCATTCCCCCCCTCCGCCAAAAAAAAAGGCTGCCAGAAACCACTCCGAATTACATGATATAACTTGAAACTGGAGTCGATAAAATTTTTATTCACACTTTAAAGTTGCACTTAAATTATATAATTAAGGTCTTCGAGATGAGTGACAATCGGTTGCCGAAGAAACTAGCGATAGAGTGCATACGTAGAAATGTTACCTGGGTTAGAGAGCTAGAAAATTTAAGTCAAAAGGTAGGCTATACAATTGATCTACGTAGTTATGATACCGTAAATTGGGTGCGTTTTAAAATAGATATTTTGGGATTATTAAAAATCACCACAAGGAAGCAATTAATTGCGAATGCTCGGGCGTCGAGATACCATGATATTTATAGTGAGCTTGCATATGAAGGCTATGATACTTATTTCAGGGAATTTCCGGTAAATATGATAAAGACGTTATTTGAGGCTCGGGGAGGGTTGCTTGATCTAAATTCTACAGCATGGAAAAAAGATACCTGTGGATTGTGCTCGCTATGTAATAGGGAGGAAGTGGAAAATACGTACCATTTTGTTGCAGTATGCTTCTTTTATGAAAGGGTACGATTGGAATAAGCTTTACAGATATATTAAAGACGCATTTAGGTATAGATATGAGTTAGTTTCTGAATATAACTGTTGAAAGTAAATTATGTGCTCCCATTTATTGAATTGATCCGTTCTTTGGTGTTGTCAAGTAGTTTTGTATTTAGTATGTTTAAATATTACATATAAGTTTGTTTCAACTTAAAGAAAACTTATTATAGAGCTAGGAGTGTCAACTGGCAGACTGCGTCGAGCCATTGTCTAAATTCACGGGGATTTGAATTTGTACTTATAAAATTTTAACAAAGCAATATTATTTTTTAATTTTTTTCTAGTCTAAAAAACTTCATATAAAAAAACGTAATCGGTGGGAACTCACAGCTTTTTTCGTATTTGAGTTTGCGAGAGCGATCGAGGGAATTTTCGTAAAATGCGGGCGAAACTTTTTGACTCTTATCTATATTATTCATTAGTTCACTGAAGGAACTTTGGAAAATTTTGTTCGATTTCGTGGTGTCTTGAATAGATTTCGGAAAACAGAAGGAGAAATCTCGTATTCGGAAAAAAGTTACGTTTATAAATTCACAGGATTTATAATTTTCGTGTCGCTTCGTGTTTCGTGGCAATATAAAAATGCTTGTTGCAAGGACTGATTTAGTTTTGTTTTGAAATTTTGGAGGTATTGTTAACATTAGAAAACTAATCATCAGGTAGTTGCGTTATAACTAACCATTTTCCAAAATGACGATACGAAAAGTGATGTAAAAAAAATACTAATAAAATTAGTGTCATTTATTATTGATTGTCATATCTAACATACAGGTTACTGCGGAAGGAATTGCGAGTTCACTGAACTCACCCCTCACTCGCACCATAAAATTTTGCGTAATCGAAGGAAGTGGTTATTTATCATGGGTTAACAGGGACGCTACATTTCTGTTTTCAATGATACTGCTTTACTTTGTAAGAAAAGGGGTAAGCTGGAACAATAAAAAGTGTTAAAAACCTAAAGTGTTTTGTTTGTCATTCTTAATAGATACCACTCCAGCCGTTTTGTGAGCTAGTCTAATACTATGGACATACAAGTAGTGCCAATACCATGGTATCTATACCATGTCAGATCTTTACCATGTAGTATAGCCGACCACTGACACACATGCGTTCGTGGCATAATTTGACGTATACTGTCAGTAAATTGTCGAAGTAAAAGCTTGTAGTGAAAATGTCAAAGAAAGAATTAATCTTGTGTTACCTAAATAATTTAAAATAAATGTGCTGGAGAGGTCAAATATAGAGCTGAAAATGTTGGCGATAAGAAGTAAAAGACGTTGCACCCTTTACCGGAAAATGTATTTGTTGAATAATTCAACAGAAAAGAAGTGGTCAAAAGTATGAAAAAGGAGTAATTTATATTGAACTCTGCAAATATTTTTAAATCCTTAGGTTCACAATTCTCAATATTGGGAGAAAGAAGTGCCCCAAATGAGTGATGAGGACTTCATGAATGCTTTTAGAGTGGATAGATCAACCTTCAACTTCATAGTTGAAAAGTTGCGCTGTATGAAAAGAGCGGACACAGCGTGGCGATTTGCTATTACACTCCCTAAAAGAATTGCTATATCTTTATATGCACTCGGTTCCTCAGGCGAATATAGAACAATAGCAAGCCTTTTCGGAGTTGGCAGAACTACCGCAGGGGAGGTAGTTTTGTAATTCTGCAGTTCGCTATGCGACGTATTCCAAAAACCATTTTTGAATACTTATCCTCCTAATCAGGAAAAAATTGACGAAATTGTACGTGGTTTTGAGGTGCTCGGATTTCCTCAGTGTTTCGGAGTTATTGATGGCTGCCATATAGAAGTATGCCCGCCCAAAGATGAAGCAGTGGACTATTACAATTACAAAGGGTGGTATTCCATAATTTTGTTTGCTGCTGTTGACTACAGGTTCCGATTTACCTACATAAATGTTGGAAGTCCTGGCAGATGCAATGATTCAAAGATTTTTGAGAGCTCGCTTCTGAAAGCACAACACGAGAAGAATCACATTTTCTTAAATGACAGCAAAAGTATTGAAGCAGTTGATGTTCCTATCTTGCTGTTGAGTGATTCAGCATTTAAACTATCGGAAACCTTGGTGAAACCTTTTCCATATGTTTTTTGTCAAGACGAGCATGAGAAGATATTTAACTACCACCTTAATAAATGACTTGTTAATTCCGTCATACCCGGGGGCAACCAAGTCTCATTTTCAGATAGATTATCTACATTTTAGAAAATTATAACCTTTAGGAAATAAAGATGAGAACTGAATACCTATGCTTTCAATGGTGAGTTCACTAATCCGGTTGGATTTAAATTCTCCTATAAATGAGTTAATATCATCATAAAACTCCCAGTTTGATGGCGACCCTCCTGATTTGCCCATAGCTTGTTTCTCTTTCCTTAATATCATATATCAATAATAAAATGGATTTTTAATTTTAATCTCTTCGTTAGGTTATCTATTCTTGTCCGTACTTCATCAGCAGACAAAATAATTCTGTACTTCTCTTCCAATTCGCCGGTTATTTCTTGCAATACGTGTGCATTAATCCTCCCTTTCCACAGATCAATCAATTTCGCTGTCTCAGTATTCGAAAAAATTTTCCTTTTTCTATTTTGATTAACACGCTCCGTTTTTTTTTAATTAAACGCTTTCTGAAATTCTAAACACATTAAAGACAACCGTCATGTCTCATAACTATCACTTGCATTAAATGTTTAATTTTCCGCTATGAAGTAATGGCGCTAATGTCAGTAAAAAGGTGCATATACTAGGTTTCCACATGAGGGAACCAGCAAATTCATCGGATTTCAATACTGGGTACATTCATGGTATACTAGGTACTTCATCTGGTATCTACCTAGTATTTGGTGACACACATGTGGTATACTACGTGATATTCGAGTACCATGGTATCGAAACCACATGTGTGTCCATAGTATAAATAACTTTACAATATTCAGTATTTCGCTTTTCAAACGAGTTTCACTGCTTCAACGAAATTTTTTGCATTTCGGGTTTTCATTCTACTTCTTCTTCAAGTTAGTAATTGTGTAGGTTATGGCCGCATATACACTTAGGAAGTAACCAAATGTTGGTTTTGGAACTAAATATCTTGACACCTTGGTTATATTGACATATTGGTTATATAATACATACGCAGTTAATGGCACGAGGGAAAGACACCACAGATATGTTTTCATTATTTTAACAGCAATTCATAATACTGTAGGTCGAACCTTGAAGTATTATGTAAATTCCCATAGCACTTTTACCTCATTGTGTATTTTATAACATCTTATCTATAATTTGTTGTATGCTTTCCTGGTAAACCTTAATGCTATTTTCTATAAAGATGTACTCCAGTGAAGTAAAATTAAAATTTTTAATGAAATTTGTTTTGTTTTTTACTAGTACTTTAGAATAAATAGCCCTCCGCCATTTCTGATATATGCTAACGTCTTCTACCTTCTTCCTTTATTAGATTTATTGTAGTCGTTTTCACTCATATTTAATGATAATTTTTTTGGTATTTATACTCCTTAATAGAACTTAATTTTTCATTACTCCTCACAAGAATAAAACCCATGAAGCCTGAATAACATTGGTAGATTGACTGCGCTCCATCTTGTTACTAAAATATTGATCCACTGTTGTAAATGTAAATTTCATCGAAAAAGCCGGGCAGCTATTATCTAAAAAACCCCTAAACACATCCGGTACAATAAACATCTTGAGTGATTTATTATCAAGAATATTGACTAAATAACAAATAATATAATAATAATAGTAATGAGTTTCCCTTCTACCCCAGAAGGCGCACTTCTTAGCGTAAAGCCAAGAATCATTTACCTATCTCCGTGTCAAGCGTTCACATATTTCAAAGAGATGTGTTAAGATTAGGCTCTGCAAAATGCAAAATATGTAACTGTTAGTAAGGTTAATCCAATCGATAAGACAAGGAAAGAAGAAAATAGTTAATGTTAAACTAAGTGCGTCGTCCTAGCTTCAGCTAAAACTAAAATGGAACAATTGCGGATAGATCAGTGGGCCAAGGGAAGGAAGGAGACCAACCAAATCTCTACCAAACATAGCTCTGCAAGTTCGCTGAATGGAGGAAGCTTAGGAGTGAAGTCAATGCCAAACCTTGCGGACGTGATTACAGGACTGTGACCGAGAAGCCGAGGGCGGCGCGACTAACGCCTACATCTTCGATCCGATCTTCCCCGCGCATCCTCTACACACAGATGCACAATGAAATGCACGAGGGTGCCGTACCGGTGCAGGATATGGAGCAGAAAAGGCTCTGGTTGGCTTACGAAGATGACGTCTCCCTTTTGGTAGCTAACTGCAGGGTTCAGCCGGCACAGCTCATGAAAACGCAATTCATATTGCTGTGCGGGCTGAATTATGAAGTCTCCAGATGTAGCTGGAGCCGCGCAAGAATGACGTATGTATTCTTGCGGTGGGCTGTACATACTGTACAGTCTCGGAGCCAGTGGTCTTCGTCATACCTAAGGTGATTCCAATTGGGGTCTTTGCGATGGAAAGGAAAGCAATCTACGTTAAAAAGGCTGAGGTCGGAAAAACAAGGTGGAAAGATTCCACACGTTAAGTACTAGCAAGAATGCTGAGGCATGGAAGGAAAAGGACGATAGATTGTCAGATTTCTACTATAGGTTGGATCGTACATTGGCATATAACACAGTGAACTGAACTACCACCGCACATAGTCCCGGTGTTGGGTAAAAGTGTGCTTAAATCTATGTTACGTTAACCGTGGGTAAAATATGCTCAAATATACATTGCGTACATCATGACATGTATAAGAAAATGTGAAATTGTACGGTGTCATGGAAAGATGTTGCAATTTTCATGCAATGAAAATGTTAATGCTGATCGTAACTTTATTGTTTAAGTAAGAAAGTAGGCTGTCAGAAAATTGTCGCAAGCAAGGAGAAATTGAATTGACCAGCAAAGAGAAGTTCAGTTCAAGAAGACAACGCGAGTAGAGGCAATAAGAATTTTGTTGCCTTGCAGTTTAGTGTTTACAAGAAAATAAAAGCGGGTTCGACCAAAGTTCATAGTGTTTTAATTAATTGTCCCGAGCTCGAATTTTTTTAACGGCGGAGATGCTGAGCATAGGGGTTTGGAAGAGGAGCCGTGGAAATGGATCATAGAAATAGTCTCATATTGGAGAGCCAAGGCCGCTGGAAGCTAGTGGCAAGTTTTGAGGAAAATATCCTCGAGAAAAAGAACAAAAAGAGAAGAAACCCAATCGTTAGTTAAATCTAGAGGTCGACCCCGAAGTACTTTGTTAGACGGTTCTGCGCTCGCGCCTTCGGTGACCGTAGGGAGGGAAACAAATAGAAAGTGATTGAAAAGAGTCTATTTTGTTCCTCAGTATGGGATGAAATAGGGGATAAATTAGGCTTGAACTTAAATATGAAAAAAAGGATAATAGAGACGCATTTCTGTATAATAAAGCTAAAGAAATTTCAAGATTATGTGTAAAATATGTCCTTTATTCACTTTTTGATTACAAAGCAGGTAGAACATAAATTTTGATGGATCTTTCAGTTTAATAATCATTCTATTTATTCATTTAATTTTATTCTATAGTTTTAAATTAAATTTACAATGGATACAAACTACTGAACTACGACCATGGATCATATCTTATGTTGTTGTTGAGATGAAGATTTATATTCAAATAACGCAATACTAAAAAAGTTGAGGAAAAGAAAATTTGAAGTAATTTATTACTGTATATTATATATTATATTTACTTTTGATAAAACGTCCATAGTTCCAATCGCTATTTACGGACGAATACAAGGCTTCAAAATAATCTCCATCTAGGATTTTAATAACTTCCCTGAAGCTTCTTTTGCCAAAGGTTGATATTAAGATTACATAGCGGACAAGCCGAACCGATTCCGATTCCAAGGACTATCGGTACAATACCACATCTATATCGTAGTATCAAGTTTAATAAATAAGTTCGTTTAATAGGAATAAAAAAATGGGTAGTCTATTCACTCTAAATGCTGACGTACCACTTCCGAACCTTTTGTTATCATTCATGTGCAATAACTCTCTTTAAGACGATGTGGATCCTACGTTAGGCTTTATTATTTCACTTATTCACTACTGACCTATACAAGATTCTGCAGAATTTTTTAATATTCGTAGTTCGTAGCAGTTGGAAGTCTATTTAATAGTGTTCCACTTAGATTGTTTCAAAATAAGTCATTAAAAGAACATGTAATATTGTTTACGTTATTAGCATTGATTTTTATGAAATGGGAACGGTTGTAAGATTGCAAATTAGTTTGCGGTTTTGGTTCTCGAAGAAGCTTTAGTTAAAATTAAAGTTTTTCTAAATTTTTTAAATTCATCTTTCCGACATTATAGCAACTCAATTTGTAAGACGCACTTTAATCTCACATCATAACTTCCGAAATATTTAACTTTACACAACTGTTTTGTTTGAACAAGTGTTATTGTTTCACTACTAAAAGAGTTATTTTCCCCTCTATTTTGCTTATAAAAATGTGGAAACGATTTTTGACACCAGTTATTATCTTCCAACCATATACGAAATGTATCAGCTTTGGAAAATAATTGCAGTGATGAACGTAGTACTTGTAAGCGCTCATGGGCAAGTTTCCTATACTATCAGATTTCCCGCAAAGCTTGGAGGTGTGCTGCATGAAGACTTTGCTACAAAAGCCATTATACAAAATAGGTATAACCTGGCTTCGGACTACAAATACCAATTTGAGTTACTACCCGAATACGATTATCACGTAAGTGTCGAGCTAAACGATCTCCACCAGTGCAGTGGAGCTATAGTAAGAGTCGACAGTAAGACAGTCGTGGTAACAGCAGCAAATTGCGCCGACGGAAAGTCTAACCTTGTAATTCAGCACAGCAGTGCTATTCGTGAGAGTAAGAAAAACCCGATCAACGTAATAAAAGTGATTGTGCATGAAGAGTATGAGTTCGAATCGCATGCAAACGATATTGCAATCCTGATCCCACAAGATCCGATTATCATTACCACACCCCTTGCACTTCCCTCTGCCGCGGATGTAGCTCTGGGTACTACTGCCGTGCTTACGGGATGGCCTAGTATGTACATATACAAACACAAGAATGTGCTTCTTTATTCTATCATCAATATTGTTGAAAATCCAAACTGTAATCCTACGTCCGCAGATTTTATAATGTGCGCAGGTGAATCAGCCGATAACACTGACTACTGTCACGTCAACAGTGGAAGTCCTTTGGTATCAAACAACAAATTACTGGGATTTTCAATGTGGGATAAAGGATGTCGTCGAAAAATTGAACCATCCGTTTTTCTGAAAGTGGCACCTTTTACAAATTGGATCCAAGACACCGTTGCCAAAGCAGCAATCTAGTGATAAGTTTTGCTTATTAATTTCAATAAAGTTTCATAAAAAGTAATTCTTATGTTTTTATTCGAATGGAGATACAATATATAAATTAGGGGAGGCTTTTAAATGTAGAGTAAATCAGGTATAGTTGAGCATAGGAGCTAGTTGAGCGATTGCAATATCATAGAAACTTTGCGTTGTTGGGCAGTTCCCAGTATGAGATAAATAAAATGAGGAGAATGGGAAACTCAGTAGTAGTTGTGCGTCAGTTGCTATTAGCCAAGGACACGAGATACACCGATACTTTGTTTACTTCCTGACAAAAAAGTAAGAAAGTAGCGGTTCTTTGGTTTCCTCCTATAATTCAAGTAAGTCATAAAATCGAAATCATATATGTGCTAATCCTTAATTTAATTTAAAACATCAATTCAGATCCAAGTTTTATAATTTTTTTAATAATATAATTTTTGTGTGTAAATAATAGGTATTACCCAACTAACCTCGCCAGTTTTCGGATTGTCCCAATTCACTCATTTAAGGTAGAAGCATAATTTCGATTGAGACTGCGGACATCAGTGAAAACCAGCGTCAAAGAATGCCACCGGAAAATTACAAAAACTGGAAAACTGAACTCAAAAACTTTGTTCGTTTTTGAGTTCATTTTAAATGGAATTCATTAAAATAATATCCCATTGTCTTCAGATAGGATTATTAATGTTTTGTTAAATATTTACGCAATTTTCGTGTAGCTGAAACGTCAACTGTCTCCGTTGCTCAACTTACCCCAATCAAAGGGCTAGTTAAGCAGTTTTTTATTTTTTTTTTTAAAGTTTAGTTATTATCCAAATCAAATCGAATATAGCATATTCTAAGCATTTCATTAAAACTGAAGTAAATGTTTTTTATAATGGTGCAAGAATCATGTAGTCAATGTAGTCAATCACGTAGCAATAATACTGTGGAGAAAATATTCATAAGTCCACTTATAAACACATATTCCTTCTTCATAGATGATTATGAGCACACCACCGCGATTAAGAATATGGTACATGAAGGACAAAATTACTTCGGTATCTTATTGTTTAGAATTACCCAAAAATAATGATGCTACATGTGTAAAAAAGAACACCTTTGGTCTTTGTTACAGTATCAATTTATTAATTCACTTGTTTTATAAAATTCATGTGTTCACCTAGCCTTACAAAAAAATTCCTCCCCGTTCAATTTTTATTAATACAAAAAAAATACTGAAAGAATGAGAAGCAAAACATGACCAAACGACGTGTAAGCCGTCGATTGAATTCAATTTGCTTAAGGAGGGATCCCGGTTTTCAAAATTTTTTTTTTCAAGATTTTTTTTTGCTCAAAACACTCCTTAACATATGTAAAATACGATGATACCTTCCTTTCCCTGAAATTCGAGCCATAAGTTTACCTACCGAGTCCTTTTCAGAGCAGATAGCGCGCAGTCGACACTCGGGTACACTTTGTGACACTTTGTGAGTTAAAAAACTCAGTGTTATTTAGTGAGTTTCCCTTCTATCCCAGAAGGCGCACTTCTCAACAAGAGGCCGAGAACCATTTACCTATCTCCGCGAAAGCGTTCAAACATTTCATTAGAAATGTGCTAAGATTAGGCTCCCCCACAAGCATGCAAAATATTAATCATTAATAAAGCCACATCAGAAAAGGACCAGTCACCAATGTTAGTTTCAGACAAAATCACAAAGCCGCCTTAAGACGATTTTTTAAAACATTCTTAGACACACCCAAGTCAAAATGTTCCCCAACACGGTTGACCGCCATACACATGCGGTTAATAGGCTCATGCTTACCGTAATTAGTTCTAGATGAGTTAACATGCAAGAGGGGAACGCCTCTCAAGTTGCGATCATTAGAACGAAAAGTCACCCTGCCCCGAAGCTCCACAGAGTCAATGCAGGCGTTAAGGAGCTGGTGAATAAAAACTATATCGACAACACTCCGTCGCTTTTCCAAGGAAGACAGGCCAACGAGCTTAAGACGCTCGTGATAAGGCGGAAGAATCATAGGGTTATTCCAAGGCAGATCCCTAAGCGCAAAACGAACGAACCTACGTTGTACAGACTCGATTCGACCAATGTGGACGGCATAGAAGGGATTCCAAACCTGGGATGCGTGTTCAAGCAGTGGCCTGACGAACGTGTTATATAAGGTCAAAGTGACCTGAGGGTCAGAAAACTCTCTCGACCGGCGTTTGACGAAACCAAGCATGGAATTGCCCTTTGAAGCAACATAATTAATATGGGAAACAAAATCGAGTTTTGGATCCAGCTTTACGCCCAGGTCAATAACCGATGTAACCCGCGAGATGGTGTCCGCAGCGAACGTGTAGTTGTAGCTAACAGAATCACGTCTCCT
>QYTT01070694.1:0-11171 GCA_006980735.1 Dasypogon diadema
GGTCTTCGCTTTTAACCGCTTTATTTAAACTCAAATTCAAATCTAATCCCTAATATAATTTCAGCTACACTATGTGGATACCTAACTAGGCCCTAATACAAACGAAGCTAGTCTATCTGGCTTAACTACGGTGCGGGGAAAAAAGGGGAGTGATGGCGTTCCGTTGTCCACGTACTAACCAGGGGTTCCGTTATCCACGTACTACCCAGGAAGGAAGTCGACTTTCCGTTATCCACGTACTGATCGGGGTTTCCGTTATCCACTTACTAACCAGGAAGGGAAGGGTGAGACTTTCCGTAATCCACGTACTCGCCTGACTGGATTCCGTTGTCCACGTACTACCAGCGGTAAGGAACTATTTATGCTGATATATCTTCCCGGTCGTGCCAGTTCAGATATATCGAGGGATTCTGGTGTTTTGGACTGACTTGGGCGCTGTAGGATGGGAAAAGGTACTGACTGTTCCGAGCTCGAGGCTATATACACTTCGTTTCAACTTTACATGCGAATCATATAGAGTGAAGGCAAATTTCACATTCGCATACAGACTGGTCAGAGTTCGAATCTCGGTCAGGCCATTATTTTATTTTATCTTACTGGAATTCCTCGAGCTCGTACAGAGGGGTCTGGGTTCAAATCTCGGCCCGTTTACATTTTTATAACTTCAATTTATGTACGGGCCGGAAAGGTTCGTTACAGTAGTATACAGTTGATATTTTTGGAAAGTGTCTGTAGAAGGAGCAAATAGCTTATATTTGAATGAATTGTTAATTTAATAGTGTATACTTCAACACTATCTATATTTTGTAACAGACTTACATATTTACCATACTGTAAACCAAAAACCTTTCAGCTTTTTTTAAATTAATTCAGCTACCTATTTTCACGCGGATGTTTATGTTTGCTAGTCCTGATCCCCCTCAGACTAAACAGACGTGACTGCTATGTACCTACTCTGACAATTAATACCATATATAATAATAACACAGTACACGTAAATAAATCTTCTCGCGAACTATCGAACAGTGATCAGTTTAAAGTGTCTTTGTGAAAACTAGTAAATTACCTGATTTGGAACAATTAAATATTATCACCAAAAGCTTAGTTATGAAAGTAAAAGACAGTTTATTAATAAAATAATTCACACATCTAAACCATGATAGACATTTATAGAGCCATACAATTGAAAGGTTTACAATGACCGGATATAAGACATTTGTTTTTCGAGAAAAGAATTGAGAGGTGAAAAAGCAGATTGGAGGTATTAACGAGACAACAGTGTAGCTCTCTGTCCTTTTTTGGTTTTGATCTTCGAGCTGGCCGGATGGTTGTCCAGTGAGTGCAGAAAAGTTAGTTTTTTTTGGTTGTGAAAAATCTTAAAGACTACAAAGTGACAAATATTAAAGTGACGAATATTGAAAATATAAAAGACTAAACATATAAACGATTAAAGAGAAGAAAAGTAAGGGATCGGACGGAAAACTGAACATAACACAGACTAGTAGAAAAAGAAATACAACTCTAAAGGGGGTACCAGGACGGCCTCGTGTCGGATGAGCTAAATCCGTAATCATCCGGCTTCCTTGCTAAAGATTGCCAAGCTAAGTAGGTATATATTTTTAAATTTTCTTTGCCAAATAGTTTGATTGTTGCTGAAATTTTGTTGCGGCTGGTTGGTTAACTTTTCTTTAATTTTTGTAAGTTAAGGCGGTGTTATTGTTTTTTCTGAATTTCCCCTATTGCATAAGTATGATGATCATGAGTTTTTTTTCGGAATAAAATGAGTGATCTCACCATCCTAGTGTAAAAGATCACGTGGCGCCCAAACGACCTTTGCAGGTACCTCAGAAACCAACCCCGTCTCCTGAGCTAGCTAGCTGATGTGCTTTGAAGCACGTAACAATAGAAGGATGACGTAATGGACTTATTTCCTAAATTTGTATTGCTCAGCTGAAATGAAGAAAATTGCCTTTTAGCTAATTCCAGCTCTTGTTTTAATACTTCTCTTTCACGTTTCAGAAGGGCGATTTCTCGCTGTTCCGCAGATGGAATGAATAAATTTGGAGGCTAGACGACCGTAGGAGTTTCTCGATTAAAAACGTTTTTTGCACGTTCTGATGGATTTCCGTCGCTTGGTCCTAATCCGTCATTTTGTTCCCTTATCGTTGCTGCATCGTTGGGAGCGTCCGTATCCGTGACGTCGATCCGCGTGGACGTTGTAAAGGAACTACTTGTGCCTTCACGGGATGAACCGCTGTCTTGACTGGATTCCTTCTGCGTTTTCATCATAGCGAACAAAACAAATAAAATTCTGATCTCTCTCGTTGCCGTTGGCTTCCTCGTTATTAATTCTTGTCGTTGAGATCCTTCCACTTACATATTTCCGTCAATGTGATTTTGCTGGTTCCTTGTTACAGCGGTTAGTGCGGTTTCTTCCGTAACAATTATATGTGAAATTTAATACTTAGGAATTTGGCTTAAAAATTGCAATTTAAGAATTTGGATTGAGAATAAGAATATTGTTGTACTTCTTGTACATCCTGCCGGCCTGAATGTACGTCTCAGAAGAGGGGAGTCTCCAAGTTCGTGCAGCTGGCGTTGGTTTGTGAGCAACTCGCTTAAGATGAAGTTGACGCCGAGATGACCAATATTCATACCTGATAAATAAGGCTGCCGCTACCACCGCGGCGACTAGCAGATAGTTGATAGTTATCACTTATCGGTGATAGCAGTCTTGTACTCCGAGCAAAAATATGAAACTCTCTTTGGAGCTTGCATGTGTAGAAAGTTCATTTCGACTTTGGGATGTTTTGCCAGCCACAGTCATGTCCAGACAGGTTTCCTGGTAGCCTTTCCTTTCGCTCTAGTTCCGATATCCTTCTTCTTATATTGGAATAAGCGTCACTGTTGGGCTCCCAATGTTGCTTAGACGGCATGGGGTTTGTCTCCTGTTCTGTTCTGTTAATGTTGGAGATGAATTACGCATTAAGCTGAGTCGTATACAATCCGTGTGCTGCGATAGTCATGGAGTCCTGCTTGATTTCGCACTCGGAATTAAACCTCAGTATACCTTCGCCTGTGAGGATCTTTGAAATTACTGTAGCACCGCAAACTATATTTAAGATGTATTCCTTGTCCATAACGTAGAACCAGGAGTTCGGCAACCTTAATTGTATCCAGATTTTGGGCGGCTTGATATTTTGCGTCGTACAGTCTGATGTTTTGCCCTTACTATGCCTTAGTAGACTCACTTCACATCGCCCACTTTTGGAGTTAGTGTTGTAGATTGAGTGAGCTCGCTGGCAAATATATTGGTCGTGAGTGGATAATAGCTTTCTTGGTGTAGATCTACTATTACATATGGCGTCTCTGGTTCAATGAATGTGAAGTAGCCGCTGTGAGACGTAGGCACAAGAACCAAGTGGAACAGCTGACATCTCTCATTCTGTAAGAGTGGTAAACTTTGAAATGTAGCACTTTTCTAGGGGAGTTCGCTACATCTCTTTGATATACTTTTGCCTTTGTAGATTTTGAGTGCCAAACGAAACCATTAAAGAAAAATGAAACGTATATTTTAGCACTTCATTCCTTACAAAACTATGAAAGTTTTCTACTACTACTACCTACTCTACTTAATGCATGCATAAAAAAAAATTTTAAAGAAAATATATTTACTCTATACTCAGGCCTGAGTGCTTCGATTCCGTCGTCGCAATCCCTCGGCGCAATCCCACGATGTAACAATTATTGGGCCTCAGCTTTAAGTTTTCTTCTTTTTATTTTTTGTTTTGCGGTTGATGTCTATGTTTTCCTTTTATTTTATTGGTTTTAACAATTTCACTACTTTTATTGATTATAACTCCAGTCCGAATTTTGTTTTTTCTTTCGAGTTCCTTTTTTCACCTCCACTCTTATCATCCGCACCGACCAGAAAGAGGAAGGACCCAAGGCAGCTCTCTCCTCTTCTCCCTTATCAGCGGAAGTTTCTTTCTCCATTTTGGGTTTTGGTTTGAATGTGGGAAAACAGATGGTAGTGGCTACGCTTAGGAGTTTAATTTGTAGTATCAATTAATAAGTGATTAGTATTGACGGATTACGACGATGACTTAGAAGGCGATCATTACTCAATCTATTATTTTATCAATCAGCCTACTTCCCTAATTACAATATCATTTTTCGAATTCTTATACTTTCTGTTTGCATTGATCATTATAAATATTCTGGTAAGTACATTATTTTAAATGAAATTTCCTTTACAATATGTGATATTCTACCCTATTTTTCCAATTTTAATTTTTCTATATTACATACAGTATTATATTACATAATCCATTATAATTATCTATTTATACATTTTTGGTTTAGTATCCCTACCTCAAATTAATTCAAATTAGTTTCGTTTGGGACATTTTTGGGATGTTTGTGAAGCTTGTTAAGGGTTCTGAATGTCAATGGTCTATAGGGTATTTTCCATTTCTGATGCATTTCAGGTGCTTACATTACAACTTACTTGGAACAAGATTCTTGAGTCTGTTATTCGAACTGCAGCTGTCATTAGACGATACAGACTCAAGACTCGATTGTGTCCAATTTCCGGTGGTATATTTTCCCTGATGAGACGCAATTGAGATTTTAACTGGGACGGTGGGTTTATTCGCTCATGATGTAGATCAGTCAGTACATCCACTATGGCCCCTTGAACTCGATCATAGTTGTTAAGCACGAGGCACGAGCGTGGTGTGTGTGATCAAGGAATTGAGTGTTTGTTTCATTCCTTGGGCGGTCCCCTTTTGTTGAACCTCACGAGTAAGTCGTTAATGTGACCTTGGGTAAAGTGGAATTGGTTTTGGATTGCCTCTTCGCTTCTCCTTATAATATTTGTTGCTGCATCGATTATAGTTGTTTGGTTCTTTATGAGTCAAAGGAGATGGTTCTTGTTCTGGGTTATTTCCCCTAATCTTTCATCCAAGTCTCTTGCATAGTCTGCAATCAAGATTCCAAAAAAATAATTAGCGGCCTTGTCTACGATGTCAAGAGGAGACCTTCGTTGCCTAGAATCGTCTGGCATGTACTGTCCTTCCCGGTGAATGAGGTTATTAGATTCTTCCAGCTGTAGTAACTGACGTTCGAGCTGTTCGTGAATTGCGGTGCAGTCGTGCTTGTTGACCATCGTACTGTTGCCAAGGTTCTGTATCTCTTGAGTCACTCTGCTTATTCTTGTACGCTGCCTGCTTCTTTTGGGTTTAGCACTATCTTCTGCCTTTTGCTCTTTCTCTTTTCTTTTAATGCCGCCTTGGAATGATTCCTCTTGTGGTTGGTTTACAGGTAAGATGCAGATCTTCGTCAACGGTCTTTTTATTAATTTGTTTCGAGTCCGAACCGTTACAACTCTTATCAAATTATAATCACCTGAATAGACTTCCTCAATTCTACCGAGAGACCATTGCGCGGGAGGGAGTGCTTCATTCTTGACTAAAACCAGATCGTTTATTTTTATGTTGTCCCTTTTCGACGTCCACTTCGGTCTGCATTGGAGACGATGTAGATACTCACTGGACCATTTTTTCCAGAATTGTAAGCTAAGATGTTGTAGTAGCTTCCACCTTGATTGGAGGTTGGTATTAGAAGTGCCAACGTCCATCCCTGGGGGGCCAGGAGTGAAGTCCCAATTAAGAAATGACCCGGAGTTAGTGCGGATAAGTCCTTTGGGTCATCAGTCATACGACAGAGTGGCTTAGAGTTTAAGCACGCTTCAATGCTTACTAATATGGTTGTTAGCTCTTCAAATGTCAGGGCTGTCTTGCCAAGTGTTTTCTTTAGATGATGTTTCATCGATTTGACCCCGGCCACCCTCATTCCTCCAAAATGGGATGCCGCTGGGGGTATGAAACTCTATTCGGTTTCGTGGCTTCGTAGTTCCTCTAGTAATAGATCTTGGTACTGCTTTCTAAATTCTACTGTAGTTTTTTCTAAGATTCTGCTAGCTAACTGGAAGTTGGTTGCATTCTGTAATGCTCAAGCATACACAAAAAATAAACAAGGAAAATATGAATGAAATTGTAAGCCGAAAGCACATGACAAGAACCACAAAAAAAAGTGTGTCATAAAGCGCATGCGGCATGCATAAAAACTGCAAGTGACCTTACTCAATAAAAGAAATGTAAACAACATGATCGAGTTCTTCACAGAACAATAATCGATGGAATCTACATGTGTGACTTATGATCGCAATGAATAAAAGAAAGTAACTTGACACCATAAATGTAACCACGGTGCAGTGATCGAAATAAATGTCATGCTAAAATTTAGGGTAAGAAGAAAGTAGGGGTAATGTTATGAGAACTTTAATTTATGACTTACTTTCTCTTTTGTTTTGTAACATATGGATATGTAGCACTATGTAAAAATCGGAAAATTTGATTAGCTATTGAGCAAGAATTCTGAGCCCCTACCATTTAGCTTACTTTGTAGAATAAGAATTAGTAGAACGAAATTCTGTATAAATATAGAATTGATTTCAATAAAGATTCAGTAAAGGATTATTCCTTCACTTGTGGTTTGAAATAGACTGCCCCGAAGCATTTTTCCTTCCCGCAATCGTTCAGAGGGACTAGTTGCCTGAACTTATAAGAGGAATATTCAGTTGGCCTTTATTGCCTGAATATAACTCAAAATCACTGTTGGCCTTTGTAGCCAGTGATATAAAAAAGTCTTTTCCGCCGGATTCAGTCAAGAAAAGTCCATAAGGCGACGTGTTTGCTTACTGTCAGCGGCAAACATTACAATATTCTTCATGGGATGCCTCGTCTCTTGTACTCAAATCACCTACTACCCCTAGATGTATTGCTCTTGTACCGCACCCTTTGGCTGTTTTAATTGATATAGGGCCGGCATAGTCGACTCCAGTATTTGTGAATGGTCGAGTCAACATCAATCGTGGTTTGGGCAGGTTTCCCATCAACTGTTCGTGGATTCTTGCATTGTGTCTTGCACAGATTAAGCAATTTTTGATTTGCTGCTTTACGGCGCTGTAGCCTTTTAGGATCCAGTATTTGTTTCTGGTATAAGATAATGTTAGATTTTCTCCACCACGCATTGTTTTATTGTGGGCGTCTTCGATGATAAGTTTGCTAAGGTGAGTTTTATAAGGCAGTATGACGGAATGTTTAGCCTCGTAGGCCAACTCCGAATTTTCTAAACGTCCACCCACTCTGATGAGTTTATCTTCATCCAAAAATGGATTGGGAATGGATGGCTTTTGAGCCGACTGATTGTCCTTTACTTAGGGCTTTAAATTCTTCTGGAAGTTCCTTCGTTTGAACGTTTATTATCATAAGGTTCGTTACCTTTTGAGTTTCTGCGATTCTTAGTGGTCCGGACGTCCCCTTTCCTCGAGTACTTTCAATGAACCGTAGGCAATATCCTAGCACGTTAACGCATCTCTGTAGTTAGGAGAAGTGCTCGATGATGTTTAGAACAATGCGTTAAATGAGAATGCTTCTTCTTCTTCTTTAAATAGGACTAAGCACAGCAGAGTCCCAAACACAAAACATTGAAGACGCCACCAGACAATGAGAATGCTTCACTTCTCATTTCTTCTTGTGTTGTACATGTTGTCCTTTTTTCATAAATAAGCCAATCCGGGCCATTCCACCACAGAGAATGATTAATAAATTCTACTGGAGATATGCCTCGTGACGCGCAATCTGCTGAGATTTCCTTGGATTTTACGTGATGCTAAATGCTACATTGTAGAGCAACTTGTATTTTTGCTACTCGGTTCGCTACGAAGGTTTTGTACTGGTTCGGCTTTCCGTTAAGCCATGTGAGCACGATCTCGGAGTCTGTCCAGGCATATTTTTTGGCAAGGGGGATGTCCATCACTTCAGCTACCTTTTGCATAAGCTTCAGAAGAGCGGCACACATCACTCCTCATTTTTAATTCTCCTTTTTAGTATTGCCTTGTAGATGTTTTTACTTTCCCCAATAACAGGGTGCTCGTTATACGCCCAACAAACAATGTACACAGAAATCTGTGTACTTTCCGTGACAAAAGTCAAACTGAGTACTCGGTTTCCAGCTCTCTCAACGCACAGAGATCCACGCTTTCAGCAAAAGAGAAGTGTCACAAAATTCTGTTATCTGTTTATGTGTGAGTTTGAGAAAAATTTGAAATCCCGTACAATTTACACAAAGAAATCCGAACTTTATTCGTGGGATATTTTTTTTGTATTTCCAGCAGATATCCCAACGATATTTTTAAGAAAATCGCAAAGAATTCGTTGGGGCTCCGTGTACTGCTTTTGACTGGAATTCAGCGTTGTTTAAAAAGGATTATGGTTGGAAATGTATACTTCAATTTTATAAATAAACAAAAGAATAAATTTTAGTAACTGCGTTTAATTCATTGTAAATTCCATAAAAAATAAAATACATATATAAAAGTAAACATTACATTAATTTAAATTGCACTTTTGGTGAATTTTACCAAATTAAATTTACATAAAAGTAAGTGGATTCAAGGCAAATTATAAAGATAACTACATAAAGATAATAAACATAATAAAGTGCATTTCAGGCTTTGAGGTTCTTACTTATGAAGTTGAGTAGTATGTAAAATGAATAAGTATTTACGGAGTAAATTACACATAATAAAGTTTCTAAATATTGCAGCAGCCAATATTGCCTGTCTGTCGAATGAGTATGCTTATCGTATAGACGTAACAGGAAACAAAAGTAAATTTATTCAGAAGCACAAATTTTGTATAAAAAATGTACGAAAATAAGAACTTGTTCAGACTTGTTTGTTGACAAATATATATGTAGATCGATATAGTTCTTAAAAATGTCCAACTTAAAAGGCAATTTGCTAGAAGGTGATAGCAAATGAAGTACAAATGGCGGTAATGATGGCGGGTTTTGTTTACATCCATATATTTATGTCGTGCCGCGATCATGCAAGAAATAAGACTAATCTTACAAATGTAGCTGTTTTCCCGGCACATTTTGAGTTCGCAACATAAAAGAATTCAGCGGAAACAGAGTTCTGGGAAGTACAAACGTAAACACGAACACTTCACTTGTTGTTAAGAATTAGTAGGTAAAAGCAAACATGAAGCGATTCTTCAAAAATACAACCGCTTCTAGCTTACTCCTACACACCAATAAACCCACGCAAAAACTTTAAAGAACTGCACCGCTTTTTATCACTTTTATTCGCACTTTTCTCTGAAAATTTCGATGTACAAATGTGACCATTTCCTCATTGTTTTGGTAATAAGCTCTCACTTGTCACTGGCTGGTCGGGTCAGCTAACACTTGTTGTACAATTTCTTTGTGTCAGTTATATCTGTACACAATGCCTGATTCTTAATTTTTGTGTATGGGTTGTATATCTATTCGCGTCTGTTGGACAAATTCAATGGGTGCTTCAGGCAATGGGAATTTTATATGCAATCTGTCAAAACCTTCTAAACTACAAGCCTTGAACTGGCCTTGAGCAAGAATATTGAACTCGTTTTTTATGAACGCTTTAAGATATCAGGAAGTGGTCCGTTGAATTTATAGGACCACTTTCTATTATCTTAAAGCGTTCATAAAAAAGAGTTCAATATTCTTGCTCAAGGCCAGTTCATGGCTCGTAGTTTAGGAGGTTTTGAATCTGTTAGTCAATGTTGATGTAGTGGTGTATTTCAACACTTAGATCTCAGATTCTAGTGTTTGTGGGATTTTACAGCACCCAGCTGATGTGAACTCTTAATTCTGATATGAACTCTTAATTCCTTTCCATTAACTTTTATAGTAACATTCTGTCTATTATGAATTTTTAGTATTTCGTGTGGTCCATTGTAATTGGCACACAGTTTTTTACCAATTTTAGCTTTGGTATTTTGGAGATAGACCTTGTCGCCTACTTTACTAACTACGGATGACGTCCGTAGTTAGTCCTTGCGGAATCCATAATTTCCATGCATCCTCCTCCGAGACCGAGCCCTCGGTCCGTGGCATCCTTCGGGCATATACGTAATTGTCCCGCACACATATGTCGGGTAGCTTAGTCTGATTGGTCTGTACATAAACCTTTAAATCCTCGTACTCTGGTGAGTTGAATTCTGGTGAATCGAGGTCGACCGGTGGGACGACGTCGATCTCTGCGAGGTCTGGCTCATGTACTCGAGACAGTGCATCAGGTATCACGTTTAGACTGCCACGTCGGTGCTCGATCTCGAAGTCGAAAGCCTGCAACTTCAAGCTCCAGCGCGCCAGACGTCCCGAGAGGTCTTTCTGGCTCATGAGCCACCTCAAGCTCGCATGGTCCGTTACTATTTTGAACGGCATTAATTCTATGTACGGGCGGAACTTCTTGACACTCAGAACCGCTGCTAGACATTCCAGTTCGGTGACACTGTAATTTCGTTGTGCGGAATTAAGTTTCTGGGAGACGTATGCGATGGGAACTTCTACTCCCTCCTCGTTAACTTGCAGGAGAACTCCTCCGACCCCCATTTGACTCGCATCACATTGGATGACGAAAGGCCTGCGGAAGTCCGGACTAGCCAGTAATGGAGCTGTTGTTAGCTTCTGCTTGAGGATTGAGCAGGCTTCTTGGGCTTCTGCCGTCCAGGTAAACTTTTCCCCTTTCTTTAAGGTGTCAGTGATAGGGGCTGACACTGCGGCGTAGTTGGGAATAAACCTTCTATACCACCCCGCCATGCCAAGAAAGCGGCGTACCTGCCGTACGGTCTTTGGTGGGGGGTATTCTACGATCGCCGACACCTTGTCGGGATCGGTCTTGATACTGCCGTTTCCGACTATATAGCCCAGGTATTTGATCTCCGTCAAGCAGAACTTGCTCTTCTCAACGTTTATAGTTAATCCGGCCTTGCGCAGGCATTCCGCCACCCGGGAGAGAGTCACCAGGTGGTCAGAGAAACTCTCCGACACCACGAGAAGGTCATCCAAGTAGACGAAGACGGTTTCCTTGAGGTCAGGGGGTATCACCCTGTCCATCAGCCGGCACATGGTTTGGGGTGCATTACACAAGCCGAAAGGCATCACTGTAAATTGATACAGCGGGTGTCCTGGCACGGTGAATGCTGTTTTGTCCCGAGAGCTGCTCTCCAGTGGTATCTGCCAGAAAGCATCCTTCAGGTCCAGTCCGGTTATGTATC
>QYTT01070715.1:0-15774 GCA_006980735.1 Dasypogon diadema
TATTCAAAAAATATTTACTCACCTATCATTGCTAGAGTTATTACAGCCCATAGGTGGCCTTCTGGAACAAAATTCACTAATAAACAAGCAATTCCGGCTACAATCATATATATGACCAGGTTTAATCGAATTCCTAATTTTAATACCACAAACACGCTGAGGCTGATAGAGACTGCTTCAACCATTCCAGCAATAGCCTGAAAATAAAGAAAAAATATGTAACCACCGTAATCAATAATAATAATAGCTAAAAAATTTGAAATACATGCAGTTTGTTAAAAACGTGGTAATTTCATGCGTAATCAATTAATGGGATAATGCCTTTTCTATTTTAATTCAACCGCTAGCATCTAATCAAGCTTTAAACCAATTGAATTAAACCGTGTGCCGGATAAACTAAACTTAAAGCCAATAAAGTTAAACGTTAAACCAAGGGAATTCAACTCAAACTTTACATCAAATGAAATAAACTTTTAGTCAATTGGGTTGTTCGTCCAGACTAAGATTGGCACAAGTATATATATATACATATATATATTTAAAGATTGCCCTTGCAAAGAGAAAGTTTGACCTCTTTCTTGTTATCATAGGTGCTATTGTGGTCTAGCATCCAAAGGATTATTATTTTGGAACAAATCGCTAAGTATGCGTTTGCAATCGCTTACCAACTTACAGGTAACGAAGGGCTTCACACAAGCTTAGAAAGCTGTATAGATGTATATTTTTCAAGGGATAATGCAATTCGTAGAGGATATCAGCCGCAAAGTTATCCTCTTTTTTTTATCTATCCGTAAAGAGGATTGGATGCGTCAAAGAGAAATTAGAGGGGAACCCTCCATCGATGGAATTTTTAGTTGAAATCCTGCGGTAATCATAATTTCAAAAATAATTTGTCGTACGACATCTCAGTGTTATAGAAAGCTGTTACGTATAAAAATGTTTACAATTGTATATATCTTTTTCTTCAAAAATGTCAGAGAACAAAGTCCCCTTAAAGCCCCTTCTTTATCATTAGAGTAGTGTTAAAAGGTGTATCCGCAGGTTGCAATTATTAGGATGGCCTGCGGATTTGAAGGTTAGGTGCGAATACGTAAGAATAAATAGCTGTGGATAATTCACTACATACATTTCTTTTTTTCCTACAGCTTTTAAAACTGCGATAATTCTAGAGGAGGGGAAGGGGGCGATCACCTCCTGATTGCGAGGCTGGGCAGCCTTTAAGTCCCTTCTTTTAATCTTAATGTCAATAAAATAAAATGATGAAACTTAATTTTCTAGTGAATTTTGAGCGTTTTTTTAGTTCTTCTCGCCAGGTGTCTAGTGTTTCTCTCTGAGCACTAGCGGAAGCCGTTTACAAAGTGATAATCTTTTAAATTTATATTTACAGCAATAAAATATTTAAACATGAGAAAAATAAATAAGTGAAAAATAAAAAAAATGCGACTCACAGTGTTTAAGTAAATATTTCCACCGAGATTGCTGAGATGGAGTGTCAATCCAAAGTATAAAATAATCAATGTAAACCAAACAATCAGCGTCAAAAATGTGGTCCTTCTGAAACGTCTACCAAAGACTACAGTCAGTGGGCTCGAATCCGCTATATCCTTCTCCTTGTCGTACGCCTCCAGGGATTTTTCATAATTTGGCGGAAGTGTTCGCCTATTCATTCGTGCAGCCCTTTCAATCAATCGAGTCAATTCAGTGGTCCTTCCCCTTGCTAACAACCATCTTGGTGATTCAGGCAGACAGTACCTTCAAGAAAAACAAAAGATTGATAAGAAAATATGGCATCAATCTACCCAGAACATCCATCCTCGCGTTTCTTACCATATCAGCAGGAGGACAAACCATGGCGCCGATATGACTAACTGCATTAGCCTCCAGTCGCGTGTTAAATAAGCAATCCCAGATGTTATTATGTAGGATAGGGCCACGGGCAGGATGTTCAGTATGCCAATTATTGTTCGCCATTTTCCACTCACTAATTCCACGACCAAAACGAAACTAACCACCGTGACAGTCATTGATGCAAATCCAATTACAACCCTTAGAGCCATGTACATTGCCAGTGAGCTGGAGAAGGCGAGCACAGTTCCTAGACGGAAAAAATAAACAGAGATAGAAAAATTGAAGACGCTGAATAAATCACTAGAATCATTGGAAATGTAAAGGAAAGCGAACAGAACAAATCACTCAAAGGTAGACAAATGTTTGGCAGTCAGCTAGCTGACTGGATTTATCTCACCGCACTGTCTATCCTTCCACCTTGACTGGTAGTCGTCAGGGCCGAATCAGACTTAATCCCGGTAAAATTGCTTTATTTACCTCCGATAGTATCCATTCAGTTCTTATCTATAGCTCGTCTTTATTTTACTTATTTGGAAATTGATTCTTTGATACATTAGTACCCCTTGCACCCCCTGATATTCTCCTACCCAACCCGCTACTCCTTCCTGCATCAAATCTCTCAGAAGTCGAACTTCCGCAAAAGCACCATGGATTTCAGGTACTGCCACTTCAGGTCGTTGTTGGAAATTGATTCAGTCGGGAATAAATTGATACACAGAAGGCCAGTAACTATAATTAAAATTGCACGTCCTAGTAATGAAAGATGACTGTTTGGGATTGAGGATGTTTCTGATTGGTGTGATGTGAGTAGTGGTCCGCAATAAAATCACCACAGATGAGGTATTTCCCACTATGCTGCGACTCTTCCTTTATGCTCGTACATTACTTTTTTTCTGTGGGAATCGATTTCGGCATGTTCAATTTGTTTCATTAAAGCACTTTCACACGGAATTTCATAAGGAATTAATAAACAGGGCCGGTGTAATTAGCGTTAAATTGAAAGGACTTCGAAAAGCACTTTGGGGAATTAAATCCATGGGGAGATCACTTTTTCCACGGAGTTCATACATTTCGTTAATTAGTACCTAAAATGTGTAAAAACATTTTTTTTTTCTGCAAGAGCAGTGGGTGGCATTGAGGTATAGTTTTAATACCCATCTGCTTACAAATCGATATTTTGCATTTCAGAACGCTATTCAGTGCACAGTAGTTTATCAGTGCATGCATAATTTTGATCATCAGCAACGTAACCATTTCATTTTAATGGAGAGATTAAAATGAATTTTTATATCTCATTCGCTTTTATAGAATTATTCATGATGCTGTCAAGCATGATTGCTTATTTACTTGATTAGATTTGCCGAAAAATCAGAAAAATTTAACTAGTTTGCAAAAACGAACAGATTTTAATTGAAATGTGCTCATTTCATACTGTAAAAGGGCGTAAATTATGTGGAAGAAGTCGCTGGTATTAATTACATAGCAATGCAAAGGGTAATGTGATAGAAAATGGTAATGTGAAATGGGTAATGCAGAGGGTACTGTACCCAAGAAAAAATTCGCTTGCTCATTCGTGTTTGTTTCTTAATTTCGAGCGAAAGTTCTCGAATGCTTAAAAGAATAAAGGAACAAAACAGAATGAATTGAATCTGAATTTTACCCTTACATTTTCTTCAATGAATCAATGAATGAATAATGTCCCAAAGAATAGTTCATAAATCTCTAATGACATTCCTATGTTCAAATTCATTGGTTTTGGGGATGTATAGTCATTTATGAAGTAATGAACACACTTCTTCAGTTTCTCTGTGGATTTCAGAGCGGTTGAACCCTAGACACACAGCTCTACTAACCGATAATTAGCTAAATGATCATTAAGGGCTAAATAATCGTTAGGAAACTGGTGACACACAGCCGTATCCTTAATTAAGAAAACCAGCTATGTTACTGTCTGTCTGAAGATCAGAAATCACGTCTAGAAACAGTATAATTAGACTATATAGGAGAGAACACAGAATCAGACATACATACAATACATAATACCTAGTTCGGACTATTCAAGTAGTAGATTCAATATAGCAGAAATATTAAAAGCCGAAGTGACGAATCTCGTATGACAGGGGATCACGACAAAATCCAGAAAGAACAAAATCCATATGATTCGTCAATGGGGTGGGCATTTCAAACTCTCCTAACTTTAACATCTTGAGAGTTCAGGTATCCAATAATCTTAGTTGGACGGATCACGTGTTTGCTATTGTAAAAAATGCGATAAAATGCCTGGGCTTCCTACAGCGATGCAAGAAATATTTCACCGCATTTGACCTAGCGCTCATCTATAAGACTCATATCAGACCCAGACTGGAATTTAATTCACACATTTGGGCAGGGGCATCTTAAAATTCATATATTTGGCTGATGATTGACGAGTTTATCTCAGTTGTAAAGACATGAGTAGCTCAACGGATTTGTTCCTGCTTTTTTTGTCAAACCATTGAATTCTGGTAAGTAACTTTATATTGAAACTTTGATATTTCCTCTTTGTTATCAATGAGTGAACTATTGCTTTGACTTTGTCTTTTCTCTCGATGATAACGTTTTACGTTATACTCCATAATTTACCAAGCTTGTTTTTCGGGAAAATTACCCCAGATCATATCATCATATTTTTGCTGTTTTGAAAGGATTTGGATTGTGCTGTTTTGAGGTCCAGTTTCATGTTCCTTTCCACAAAAAAACCCACCACCTGCATCTTTTCTTCTCTTCAGTTAAATAATAAGTAATTAGGAAATAGTAATAATAGGAGATAGAAATTTCAAATATTTACAAATTCGATATGTGTAAAATTGATAATTACTTCCTTTCCGCCTCAACGAACCAATTTTTATGTTGCACGAACAAAAAGCTGTGCATGCCTCGTTCGATAATAATTATATGGCATTTTCACACTTAGTTATTCACGCCTTGCTAAAAGTTCATTAAATCACTTGATAAAACGTGCAAATTTATTGATGCCGTTCGTAATTTACACCAATTTGTAAAATATTAGTTGGAATTGCGCCATGCTAAACACAAATCAGCATTTCATAATTTATACATTCCTTCGGTTAGAGGTGATGAGACGTTACGATAAAATTGGCATGATGTTTTGTTTGGTGTTTGGTGACTCTGTGACTCAAGTCGTGACGCTGTGGCTCTGTCGTATAATTATTAAATATTACTTAACCCGATGTTTATATTACTAGATTCATATCTACTGGCATTAATTACACTAACTATCAACTATTAAGCCGATACATATGTTGCGATTTGATCCGCATTTTATTTAATTGCTTATCTACATACGTACAAAACGGATATATGGCAATTATAGAGCAATAACAGCAGAGGTTAAGGCTATTCATGGCCTGTACTTTATAAAAAATCAGAAAACGTAATTTGGAGCAAATGTTTCAGTTTATTTGTAAAAAATTCAAGTTTATTGACTTAATGAATCAGGATTAAGTTTGCAGGGTCAACAGGTAACTAATGAATAATTATACCAAGTGCGAGACAACAAGGAAATACTTGCATTCGACCTTTAATAGTAACTAGCTTGGCGAAACATTCGCGAAACATTCGCGATCATAGCTTCAATTTCTAGCTTACGCCAGAGCTTGTGATTCCTCCTGTGAGTTTGTTTCTACACCGATTTAAATGATTCCAACACTAATCCAAAACTTATCAACTGAATATTGAACATCAGGAATAAAACTTTAAAAAAAGTCCAAACGAATAAAGTAGGCGAGAAACAGAATTGTGGCGTTTCGGTTTACTCCACGACGCAATTCTGTTTCTCGCTTACTTTAGTTTTACTAAAGTTTATATTTTTATTTTGTTTTATTTCTTTTTACTTTTTTAAGTTTTATTACTGATGTTCCATATTCAGTTGATAAGTTTTGGATTAGTGTTGGAATCATTTAAATCGGTGTAGAAACAAACTCACGGGAGGAATCACAAGCTCTCGCGTTAGCGTTTTAATTATATATATATATATAGAAGATAGATAATGACAAGATTGTTTGACTTCCTCTATTTTCTTAGAAATGGTAATTAAGGGTCAATGTGTAGACTTTAGTAACAATGTAGGGTGTTTCGGTTATTCGCGACTGCTACTCTAAATATTCTGTGAAATATGGATAAATAATAATATTGTCTCCTTTTAAGAAAGGAAGGCTTTATCTATGACTACGATAGATCAGTAACCCTATCATTTCGAGATGTATGTGCGAAGTATTTATTCACGCACATATGTATATGTTTTGATTATAGTCACGAAAATTTCTTAGTACAATAGAATTTTGATGTACTTTTCAATTCTAATTTACAGGATTGCAAAGAAGCAAATGCATTTAAAGTTAAATGAAGATGATACACGATTTTTTTGAGTTTTCATTATTTAATTGAAACTTCACGCCAAACATATCAGATTTCACTTAATTAAAATCAAAACTCGAGTCCGCTCAAAATTTGAGTCCGCCCAAGGTTTGAGTCCGTTCAAGACTTGAGTCTGCTGAAGTCCACTCAAGATTTGAGTCCAATCACGACTTGAGTCCGCTCAAATATTGAGCGTTAGGCAATCACTTAAATGTTGAGTGAACTCAAAAAGTGATCGAACTCGGTAATTTAGCGGACTCTCTGTTTGAGTTGAGCGATATTGAAGAATGAGTCCGTTCTTTCACAACCCTGCTTTATATGAACCAAATTATTCTATTCAGGTAGTATTTTAGCCCATAAATTCCACAATTTTCGAATTTATTCTTGTTGTTTTCTTTAACATATTAATATTTTACTGGCCGGATTCACGCCTGCGTAATTTCTTTTTTTCATCGGTTATCGACCGGCATTACATATTCGTGTTTTCATTTGCGTAGTCTATTATATGGCAATTTAATGCAGGTATCTAGTTCATTTTTAAGCCCGAGTTCTCTGTTGTATATTCTTTACGACGATTATATTGATATGTCCTCCTAACAATATCCCTTACCAAATTGTAGACCAGGGCGTATTATTCTAGACAAGTGTACCGGGTTTATGCTTTCAAAATGCTATTCTAAGATAATAAACATTACTTCTCCTGGCCTTTTCTAACTTTTTGTTTTATTGTACTCACTCTAAAACGACTTTCTTACACTTTTGTCAAGTTTAGATAAATCTTAGGCATACATGAAAAAGAGACAAAGAAAAGCGAAGTGATTAGAGCTACTAAATAAAGATTTTCTTTTACTTTATTATAAATCAGATTTCAGTATTCAGATAAAATGTATTATTGAAAAGTTTAGAGAATAGTATTCTTGTAATAGTATTTTTAATAGCCTACAAAAGAATATAAACCATCTTACTTGAAAGTAGGTCGAAAGTTTTTGCAGGAAACGTGAGGCCGTGTTAACATGTTCCAAATTTAGGTGACAAACGGCATTAGAAACAGAGTTGTCTCAAAATTGTATTGACATTAGATATTATCGAGCTAAGTAAAATTTATTGGAGACGATCTAATGTAATTAATTAGTATGTTTTATAAGAAAAAGAAAGTTTTGTATAATCGTTCTGCAATATTATTACATATATATCTCCAAGACAGAGTAAAAGTTCAGTTGCTTCAGGTATAAATATATCTTCTGCAAGGCCTTCTATTTTTGTACTGCAAAAGCTTTTTTTTCAAATCTATAAATATTAATTTATTCAAAATGAAACTCATATTTCATGCAAAAACAAATATTTCCTAGTTTAAATTTTATTGACCGGCACAGCAAAACTGTTGAAAATTAAAGTATCACAAAGAACGAAGCCAATTTGTGTTAATAAATGCAGATGTTTGCAGTATTTACAGTCATATTTCAGTAGAGTAGCAGAAGCAACAGACATTCAGAGTCATAAAATAATAAAAGTTGTTTTAAAAGAAAATGCCGGTGGGAAGTTTTGCTTTCATAACACTCCTTTCTTTTCGTTTATATTATTCAGGTTAGGGTTCAATTGTCATTGTAATTGAAATGAATTATAATTTTAATTATCATCGTAAAACAATTAAATGTGAGAAAACCTCTTTTTGCTTTTCGTAATGGACAAAAAAATTACATCTTACTTTTTACATTACTGTGGTGATTACAATAACTATTTTAGATGAGCAATCTGAACGAAAAACGAAAGACAACCAGTTATGGGGCTTAAAGTGCGTGAATAAAATATGGATCCGTGGTTCGAGCAGAATGTAGAATGGATTCTCAGAATTCGGAATAGGCCCTATGAAAAATAAGAGCATCAATGATGTAATTAGAGTTGAGTTGAGTAAAACAATTTCAGAACGGAATATGATAAGTTGGCAGGATTTCAATCATTTGATCTTTAATAATTTATTACTTGACCTTCAAAAAGGCGTTCGAATAAGAGCTGCAAGATATTTTAGAGGCTACAAAATTATTAATTTACAAAGTAGAGATTTGGGAGTATGTAAGGAATAACACATCGTCCAAATGGCTACCTCGGCTCTTCTTGCAGGAAGTTACTCTCTTTTTTTTAAATTTTCGATTATTTTTGCACAAATTTGTGACTCTATTTCGAGTATAGCGGCTTGAATGTTGGTTATGAGAATCACCGTTAGATTATTAACATTAATTTTACCTTTAACGTAATCCGAAAGGAAAAAATTCAAGGGCATCAAGGGACATGACCTTGGTGGCCAATTTGTCGATTTTCTCGCTACTTGTATGGCACATAATGCCGTGATGTTGAAAACAGAGATCGGTTGTGTCCATACCTTCCATTTCAGGCTACAAAAAGTCTTTTATCATACCGAAATAGCACACTCCATTAATTGAAACTGCGTTTTCATCATCATTTTCAAAAAAGTGCTGACCGATGGCGCCTTTTACCCAAAAGAAATACCAAACAGTGACTCGTTCTGGATGTGTTGCTTTCTCTGGATCTCACGCGGATTTTTCGAGCCAAAAATACGGCAATTGTTTTTTTTACAAAAATCAGCATTCGCAACGATAGTTTCTAAAACTCAATCTGCAAACTTACAGCGCTGGTCAGCGTACAGACCTAGGTCCTTCGTTAAAATAAAAATACGGTGTTAAGACCTTCTATCCATTTCTTGGAGGTATTGACATAATTTTAATTATAGTTAGATATCTGTACATTAAGCCCAGGTCTCTTAATATTCAGTGAAATAGTTGTAACCAATAGGTATTCAGAATTCGTTCGCATTTCTTAATAATCTTTAAAAATTTAAAAAACCCCCGACACAAAAACCTAAGTTCCCTTTAAAAAGTAAAAAACAGAATTGCAAAGACTGAGATGTAGTAATTGATACTCTCACTTGACAATCGGATTTCCATGTCCCAATTTTCCCACCACCAATTTTCTCATCAAACGAAGCTAAGAACACTCTCGATTAAGTCATCAATATTCTCTTTTAGTGCGCTTTCATTTGAGACCCCACTCGAGTATATTTGCAGACATTCGGTTATTCTTCCCCACTTCCACCCCCCACAACTTTTAAACGGCTCAACCGATTTTCATCAAACATGTCTAAGAAGACTCGCACATAAGTCACCTTTAATACAAAAAAAAACTAAATTGAAATCGCTTCATCCGTTCGGGAGCTATGATGCTACAGACAGACAGACAGACACACAGACAGACACGTCAAACTTATAACACCCCTCTTTTTGCGTTGGGGGTTAAAAACAGTATGACTAGGGAAATTTTAAGTTATAATTATCAGATCTACACACAAATGCCTAACATTTAACAAGTACTCACCAATTGTAGATTGAACAGCGGCAAAAGTCATTAGAGTATGTTTGCGACCAAACTTGTCAGAAATCCATCCACTAGAAACACTTCCTACTGCAGCACCAGCTAAAAAACACATTTCAACAACACTGGTAAGGCTCCTTCGATCACAAACTAAATTAAATTCAGACACTAGAGTTGATTTCATATCATTTCTTCCATACTCAAATTTCTGGCACTTGGTCAAATTCATAGTATCACGTAACTGAAGGTATCTCTCCAAATTTCCATTAAGATATTTTGTATAATTAAAATCTAAAATTGTACAAGGACCCTGCGGTTGTGTCAAATTTTTCCAGGTCGATATATCCATATCAGCCATGTGATCCGGACGTGCGCACCAGTAATCTTCTTGAGCACTCTACGAAAAAAAACATATAGAAATTAAATTCGTCTTAAGATAATTAAAATATCTTGTCAAACACTGTATATATTAAATCAAATGTAAAGTAAGTAAGTACCCTACTAGAGAATAAATGTGTCCATTAGAATTAAACCCAGGTTTTTGTTAAGTAAGGCTTCATGTTTTCAAATTTTGCAAAATTTTTGCACATTTCGAAAAAAACATAGTTTTGGTAATTTGACACTATTTTCACTTTTCTACTCTTACTGCATAAATAAAAGCGTTTTTGTTTATGAAGCCTGAAGCCTTATCTAGATGACAAAGAGAGGGGTTTGCTTCTAATAAACACATATGATTTGTTAAGAGCAAAAACCTATATTTGTTAAAATTGTCATCTATGATTCAATTAGTAAGCAGTTAAGGAGAAAAGATACTCTGAGAGATGTAAGTAAAGCCAAAATTAAAATTGGCATCTAGAATTTACCATACACTTTGACAAGGTATTTGTGTGATTCTTAACAAGACGAAAAGATCCAACGATGTTCTTTTACTTCAGATCTCCTGTTTTATTCCAACTGACTACCTTTAAACAAATTGTTTTTGAAGTAATATACTAAAGCAAGTATTTTGCAGTACTTAAAAATTCTGTGATTCCGATTTTTCTCAAAGAGTAATCTTGCAAAATTTATATATTATTTAATATTTGTTTTTGACGTTGATGTTTTCCGGTCGGTAGGCCCTTGTACTGCTTCACCCTGAAGAGATTTTTGTAACCAACCCTAACTATTTAATTTACTATCATCCGCCCATTAATATGGCTAATAATCTTCTTCGGTGGTAGCTGCATAACCTTTTCAGGTATCGTAGGCATCTACGAAATGACTTAATCTTGATTGATATAAGGCTACACATTCACAAGAACATGCTCCGCCGTTTTAATGTATGGAAGGCATACAAACAGAAATATTCTTACCTTGTTTACTTAGCTCCCTCCAAAATCTTGTTTTTCACCCGACAACTAATTGGCAAACACATAACCACACATACAAAATATTGGGCATAACCCCAATCTAATTAGGCGCATACCTATTTTAGGTTTTCGTGTTTATACGTGAAAAATAAATCGGTTTTTGGTCTTTCATAAACCACAAAGCAGTATAAACGCGGTCAGTGATCGTTCTCAACAAGACCCATTTTGTTCAAATGATAGTTTAAATATAGTTTCTAAGGGGTATCCAGAGAGATGGTCTTGCGCTTAATCTTGTTAAGTGAGAGTAAAAACTCCGCCCTCTGTTACAAATAGGTAATAAACCCCTTCGCCTGTCTTAGGCTTGGATGGATATTCCCTCTTTGACCCTTGTCTCCCAGCTGTTTACACTGTTCCGTACTTAGTTCTTTGAACAGCCGCAGGAAGGTTCGGATCCGTTGAAGGGAGGCTCTGCACCGTCCTTTGTAAGCCGGTCTTCAATTTTTTCAGTTCATATTCTGGTATTCACATCAAGGCAACCCTTTTGTGCTATGCCAGTTACTTTTAGGACATTCAGGTAGCCCTACACAAGTTTCGATTCACAAGTGTATGAGGCGAGTGCCTTTAATGCTACCAGAATATCCGATAGGATAATTATTTTTGCACCAGCTTACACCTTTATTGATATTGTCATGTGCGTTAAACTCTATAATGTGGATCATTCCTTAGAAAAGGGTTTGGGGAAGTTTTCAGATCCTCTGATTTGAACCATAAATCCCCTAATCTCTATGTCCGCGTGGGCGTAGACAGAAGTCAATAGAGTGCTAATATCCTTCCGGGCAAGCCAATATGGATATTAGATAGAATACTTGGAGATTTGGAATCTGGTCGGTCGGATGGAATGGGTCGGAGTAATAGTGATACACTTCTTTATATGAATTATAAGCACAAGGTGAAATTTCGAGAATTTCGTTCGACGAATTCGGCCCCTTGGCATTTTTTCGTACTTTCCCCATGATGCTCAAATGTCAAATACTTAACCAAGATTCACTTCACTCCTTTTCAACAACCAGAGGAATTACACCCCGTTCACTTAGAATGTTTTCGACAATCGGAATCTATCAAATTGGCGATCACATTCCTAACAGCGGATTCGTCAATAGAAGTCAATACTGTATAATATCACAGAAAATATTATAGAGATATCATAAAAAATGTCAGTATCGCAAAGAATATCACAGAATAATTGTATTAAAGCATAGTAACACCATAGGACAGTTATTTGATCGTTCCAACAATAGTCAGTTACTTTGATTTCATACAGGTCTAAGGTATTAGCCAGTTTTGAGGAATGTTTATCGTGCTCCCTCATCTCAAATGCATGTCTTCAGGCACAAAATTGTCGAGGAGTCCATGGTGTCTAATCTTTTATTAATGTTGTTGTCTTCTGAACGCCTGAAGATATCGATGATTTTTTTCGAAAGGCCCTTGAAGGGTGCGATTTTTTTAAAAGAAATTAATACCTGCAGAGGAACGAAGGATAAAATATTAAATATTCCACTTTAATTTTAAAAAGTTGAATATTAAGTATTAGCTATGGGCGTATGCTTTCTAACAAGCCCCATATCATTGTCCTGCGATGTCTTTTACAGGATTTGGGACATTTGAAGTGAGAGTGTTGGAACAAACGCTGATCGCGATGCCCCATAAAATCGATTGGCATATGTGAGAACACACCTTCCCGTATTATCCTGTATATCCCAACGTTACATAGTACTTTTATTTGAAATATTTGTAATACTGTATATGTATGTAAGACACTTTGTTTGAATTAGTTTTTTTCATTAATTTATGTTTGCCTTTTTGTCTTACTTGTTTTAGGTTTTGTGTTAGTTTTAATATGTGGCGCTGTTAACAATTAATCCCTGGCAACAATATTCATTTCATTATCCGTTATACAGGCGACAAAAAATGTAAAAATGAGCTACAAGGCTTTAATTTTAATAAATTGTTGTTTCCATATAGTATGCGGAATTAAGGGGAAGCAAAACTACGTGGGCGCGAAAATTTATAAATGATTCTTTTGCTCGATTCATTACAGAAAATAGCATGAAGGTTGGCTTCCTTAAGACGAAAGAACAACTGAATATTAAATTACATACGACGATTGATGTGTAGTAAGCTCGACGTACGTATACCTTATTTCCGTATGACAACATTGCACCAAAAAAATACTTGGTACCCAATGGTAAAATATTACAGTAAATAACTGTAAATTTACCCATATTCCATTTATAAATGCCATGTAATTAAAATCATTAATTTACTCACCGGTAAATTCATAACAGCTGTTCGACCTCCACTTATTTTAATCTATCTTGAAGATCTTTAGCTACACAGATTGTTTCTGATGACCAAGTCATCTATATTCAGTATCGATGGCGAATTAATCGAATTCCAATATCAAGTTCAAAATCAACTGAACTGATTCGTTTCGTCACACTTTCATTTTTTATTATTGGAAAAATTGCATCGTGTGTCATTGAACAAGTTCATTGTCTGGTTATCATATCCGTGGCCCGTAATGTGAAGTTGATCACACTTTGAAGGTGATTCTGTTCTCAAATGAGATTCGCTTTATGCACTTTATTAACTGGTTTTTCAAGTATTACAAATTACAATTGATTGTGACAAGGATATTTTACTTTGTTGTAGGAAACTGAAGTGGTACTGTCCATAGATTTAGGACATTGTTTATCTAGAGAGCCATAAATTATGTTATATTGTTAGTGGACCTTGTAAATAGTACAGATCATGGAATTTGCATTTGAAGTGTGGCTTTGCGTTGCTTACCTCTTAAGAACTAAACTAGGTTAAGATTGAAAGTAAAAATTACTCGAACGACCTTCAATCTATAGTTGACTACCCTTATTCCTGATATTGCGGATCGGATAATATTCTTTGAAGTTCCGCACAACTTTTATAGTTAAGTGACCTCAATCCCCTGCTGCTAAGCTTTGCAAATGATATTACTTACTTTTCAAAAGTAGAGACTACTCCAGTAATGACTTTACCATAAATGTATGTGTACATTTTACTGTGATAAGCTTTAATCCTGAATAGAAAAAACAGTTTGATCAACTTTGATAAGGCCAGTATTTGTAATTGGAAAATTATCTTTGATTTTGTGTAGTAGAATGTTTTAATGATAATTTCAATACCGATTTAATTAGTTTCTCTCATTTGTGAAATTAATTGGCTCAGTGGTATTTCGTCCTTACTTTCCCGTTTATGATGAGAAATGATGCCTTTATTAAAGGGTACCAAACCAAAACCATCAGCTTTATTATAAATTGTCATAGCTTTATTTCGGACAGGTGTGAAAATATCTGGGAAATTTTCCTGTTTCAGCTTATAATTAAAATAAGTATTTTAAAGAAAATCAAGCAAGCTCAAGCAAATTAATGATTTTTAATCTACGACAAGTGTAAGAATGTATAAATGGATCAACCTGCTGTGTTTTTACTACATTTAGCGAAGTTTTCGAAATTAAAGCGTTTTAAAGTGTCTTTCGAATTAAAACCGTGTTTAAGAACATGATTCACCTTTTTGACAACAAATATGCTAATAATAATTAAGTGTATGGATTATGTGATGGCAATGCTTTGATTGGACGAGCTACTGTCCAGGTGGATTTCCTCGACGTGGATAGATCTTGTGGTAGTAGTTTCCCTGAACAGGTGGAACTTGTGGAATGTTTTTCTGAGACACATTCAGGTTTAGATAAATCCTCTTTATATTAAACAATTGGCTTCGTCTTACAATTCTAAGCATTCCATTAGCAAATTCTCCATCAATTCTGGATGACATTTCGGTTTGTAATTGTTGCCCCAAACTCTCGTGGTCTTCTATGTATGTTTGGAAGTACTTTCATGAGATACGACGTGATACTCCGCTCACGCAGTCACGCACTGCTAACACATAATCCATACATGTAATAAATATCGGCATATTCTGTTTCCAAAAGGGTAGCCATATTTCTAAATACCTTTTTTTTTATCTGAAAAATACTTTAATTCCGAATACCTCGCTAAAAGTAGTAAAAACACAGCACGTTCATTTTTTATACGTTCTTATTGGTATTCGATCAAAAGTTCTGCATTTGCTGTATATTAAGGGGGGATCCCGATCTAGAAAAATTATTTTTGACGATTTTTTTGATTAAAACACCCCCTAACATGTGTACAATACGATGATGCCTTCCTTTCCCCGAAATTCCAGCCATAATTTTTAATAATTTTCCTTCTATTCATATAGAAACTATGTATATGTAGATTAAAACAAATTAGTCTTCCCAGATTAAGCCACTTTTGCGAACTCGAGAGTGTACGCCAATCACATACCTCGGACTGAAGGTGATTCAGCGAATGTTCTTTATATTTTTTTAAATAATTTTTTTGACATAACAAAAATTCTTTTGTAATCTTCAAGAGTAGTACTAATATGGTGAAAAGTTTTGTAATGATTGCATGTGTAGATTTTACGTAAAAAAAAATTTAAAAAACAGTATTTTTTCCATGCGCTGGACAAGGATCCCCCTTAATACGAAAACAATAAAATATTTTCAAAATACAGCAAGTTGAGGCAGGTGTTAAAAAAATCACTTTAAAATACTAAAACTAGTTACTTCTTTAAGCCGATATATCTGGAAAAGGGTAACTTAATAAGAAATTCATTTATGCAAAAAACAATTAAAAAACGAATAATAGGGGAAGTTTTT